>QKMV01004188.1:0-10477 GCA_003287335.1 Lednia tumana
CCCCCCCCCCCCCCCACGGCCATCCCCCCCTCCCGAAAAGACGCCGGGCGAATTTGGCGATCAATTCGCCGTGCAGCGAGCAATTGCAAAAACGCTTCGACGGCGTCGTGGCCCGCAAGCTCTCGGAGGAATTTGTATTTCTTTCGTTTCAAGTCGGATCAAAGAAAAAGTCCGTTGACTCGCACTTTGAACGGAATTCAAATATAGATAATAAACGTGCAAAAAGAGGCAACGTCAAATTGATATCGGCTGGAAAGGTAGAGCATGCCCACATTAACTTTCAAAGACATTCCTGTGCCGTTTTGCTGGGAACGTTTCCCAAGGAAAATACGGTTGCGTCTGTGAATTAATGAAGATGCCTTGATATTGTTCTCAGACAAGGAGTCTGTAGTACTCGATTTTTTGTTTGTTCAGCGCACGAGTTATTGTTTTACCATTTCTTACGATTCACTAGCTCTCTGCCACAATTCCTCTCGCTGCAGCAATCTCTCTCTCTCTCTCTCTCTCTCGTTTGTAACTGCCATGTATAAATCCTTCCTTTCCCCCTGGCCGCCCCTCAACGAGCATACCACACCACTGGTATCAGATCAAAATATTGGAAAGGGGCGCCAAATCGATAACGTGCGTTCGATTTTCACTACAAGCACTGCTCTGTGAGGGAAATTGGACAATTTTGACGAAGGTATGCGGACTAATTACTAGGTGAAGTACCAGGCTACAGTACAACTTCGAGTACCTACCTTGTACCTTCACTGCAATCACGAAATTCATTTGCATTTCGCTCGTTCGCCACCGAGACAACTCAACTGCACATTTCCCTCCCACGAAAGGGGTCGGGGAGTGGCAGAAAGGGGGTAGGGGGGGGGTCGTAGCTTGTTTACCCAAAAATTAAACGCTGGCGGCTCTGCGCCCATCATGGCATCCTGGAATTTGCGTTCATTCCCGGGACCGAGCTGGCGTCGGAGGGGCGCGGATTCCACCCCCTCCCTGTTTGGGCCCCCTTGTCCCCCCCCCCCTCCTGTTGCGTGATACATGGCGGTCATTCGCTTCCGGTTTCGGTCATGCTGCGTACATCCGGCAACGTGGCGAGTTATGATTTTCATTCCCAGAACTCGGGAGGGTGCATGCGGGGTAAATCATTCGGGTGGCCAAAATGAACCCACGCAGAAATGATTTGTTAGGAGACTTTTTCAATTCGTCTCGAACTCCTGCTCTTGGCAGTAGTCTTCAAATAAAGCGATTTACAAACTGGGTTTGAATGCTAAGAAATCCGCTAAATGCTCCCAGCGTTTCGTTAGAGAAACGGTTTACCCCTGAAGAAGTGAACAGCGTTGTTTACGAAACGTACCGAAAGTTTTGGCTGATATTTAGCATTCGAACCCATTTTGTAAATCAGTTTGTTTGATGATGTGTTCTTTATTTCGCCTGAGCTTTCGGTTCTTATGCGTGATCGGTGCCAATATTTTGATAAAACTACCAAAATTCGGCTTCTTTACTGTTGAAGCCGCTTTCTCCACGAAGCTACCGAAATGCAAGACGCTATTTTAGCCGGCTAGAACTACAATGTTGTCACTTTTAATTGAAATTCAGGATCCGGCTTCGATTCTCGGCTAGGAGAGCTTTTACTTTAGCGGGGTTATGCTGGTTCATATCAATTCAGTTCATTTATTATTTCCGTATACAATCGTACATTCTTAAAACATATTGTTTTATAACTACTGGTAATAATTTGATAAAATAAGGGTAATTATAAAGGATAATAATTCATTCTCGATAAACTCTCGGATGCCCCACGATGTTTTCTTAGACGATGGCGTGCGTACCAGGTGCAACCAGCGTGGGTGCAAATATGCCTTGTCAAGCTGTCGACGAACTATCCTAGAATTTTCTGCTGAAATTTTGAATGATAAACCACGGAAATAAGATCGACAGCATCAATTCAATCAGCAGAATGATAACGTAATGAGTTCTTCATGAGTTCTTCATGAGTTGTTCAAGCTGATATAAGTAGTCATATTGTTTTCTGATATGACTTGTTACTCTGTACACTAATGGCCAATAATTTTTACATCGTCAATTAGAATTGATTTTCTCTCAGCTGAAAGGTTCAATTTAAAGCCGATTAAAAGATTAACCGTCAGATGATCGGTCGGGGATAGATGACGGTAGTGCCCAACAAAGAGAGTCCGGTGCCCAACATCTCAAAACAATTCTAACTCGCTAAATGAGAAAAAGTTGTGGCATGGCTCACTGGAGAGTTAAAACTTTACGGTCAGCGTTACATGGACCGAAAATAGACAGCACGAAAGAACAGTGTACAAGCGTTTTTAATTTCTTAAATTAAAAAACTTTTACAGACTACACTTCATCATAATTACTTGAAAGAGGCACGCCGCGTACACTGAACTGGTGCACTTGTTTGCGTTACACCTGTTCCCCGAAACACCTGACGAACAAATAAACTCGTGCTTTTGTTAATTAGAAAATTGCATTAGTAAGCTCTTCAACTTTCCCCAGAACAAGCTGCCTCTAACTCCTTCTTATGTAGCCCGCGCGAGACTTAACCTCATCGAGAAAGATGTATAAATACGTACGCCTCATTTGAACGTCTTTGTGCGACACCCACACCGGCTCCGTCTGTGTTCACAATACAATTAATTACACGCGAACGGAGCCCAAGTCATCGGCAGATTCCCCCCGACCCCCCCCCCACCACCACCACCACCTTTCGTTCGTCAACCCACACCCGAAATCTCTTACCTCTTTGATAAAAGACAATTTCACGTCGCCAAGTTGGTACTCTCTACGCGTGGCTGCGCCTGGCTGCCACGGCAAGTTCTGCCAACTTTGCGATCGCGCGTAATTGGGCGTAATTTCCTTCTAGGAAAATGGTCAAAAGGCATGCCGGCATTTTATCTCTCGTTAATTGCCCGAGCAGCTTCACCCCGCGAGCGCCAGGGTGACTTCCGTCAACTCCCTCTCTCGAGATGCTGGCTGCTAATTAGTCATCTCTCGTCATCGTGCCGTTTATTACTTCGGATGAGTGGAGACAACTTGGCGATATCGGGATGTAATTCGAGTGATCCTTATTGATTTTACACGCCGATTTCATCATTTTCGCCTTAAAAACTATTCAAGCCCCGTTTCAACCGGTCGAAAAGGTTCCCTCCCTCCTACCGAGATTTGAACTAGCATCCCTCGAATCGCTTTAGTGCTGTTAACCAAACAGCTACTTGCAGCTCACGTTACACCCAGGACCCTGTCATGAACTCTGATTAACCGTTAAAATCTTAATAACAAGCCCATGTCCGAATAACCTTTGCCATGTGTACTTGCATTCTTGTAACCATGTGACAAAAGTATACAGAAACAAACTACATTGGAATGTTTCTCGGCAGTTTTTTTGTTACAAATTCTCAGCAGTTAACCCCATTTAATAACAGTTTTTTTGAAAACTAGTGCTGAAATTAGGCAGAAGACATGAATCTTAAGAATTTAATACTACATTGGCTTTGGATGATCTTGCAGCACCCCGATTGTTTGACTTCAGGCACTGAGAAGTTTGTCGTCGGCAAAAGCTCGCTACTGAGGATCTCATTGTTGGTTCAATTAGCACCTCCATCACCCAAATCCCGTCCGATCACCCAAAATCCACCAAAATCCCCCGAATATCCTCCGACCAGCTCAACCCATCGTGCTGATGGCTGCCTGCACGTACCGCTTTTGCCACATGGCTTAATTAAGGTACACAATTGCAGTACACACGGAATGGTCAATACGGGCAGGACATGAAAATGCAAATAAAGCGGGTTTGCGAGTCGCGCGACACTGGCAAAGATATAAAAAAACATCAAGCTTGCAATAAAATTGCAGAAACAGCACGAACTCGATTTCCTGCTTGACGGCAAAGGCAGACACACGTACACAGAAACACACACACACACACGCGCGCATACACACCAGTGTTGGGTTTTCCATCCAGGTCGAGGGTCGTCGGTTCGATACCAAGGAAGGCAGTTCTGTGACGTCGCGGCACGTCACGTGATCTGCCTATTTGGCGGCGTGCCATCCTACCCCCCTCCCAACTAGGCCTCCCCGGCCCCTGGACTTTTCCTTGGCACGGACTTTGTTGTCTTAATCCTGCCCGCTCCTCCCCGGCGCTCGTTGGAAATGTTATGCCAAGCAAGGGTAGACGTTTATCAGCCGAATCACGATCACGGAATTGTATCGATCTTTGCTCAATTCGTTTTGTAGGGAAAACACGGAATTCATGTTCGGATTCGTAAATAAATATTCCAACGTTAACGAAGCTTTTTTTTTCTTTTCACAATGTCGTCGAAAAATAACGGAAATCTAAAGGCACTGAGGGAATTTTTGTTTCGCGTACACAAGATCGCTGATGAGGAATACATATTTCATGCTCCTCAATCTTTCTGTATAGCTGTACCTTTGACAATAAACTGAGAAAGTAATTTCACGTATCTGCTCTCATTCGAAATGATAATGAAGTCAGAACAATGTTATCCGATATCCGTTTGGTTACAAATCGAGCCCTTCTCTAGAAAACCGCCTCGTGCTGCGTGCCCTCACAATAGATCAAAGAGTGGAATTCTTTTAGCAGATCTCGGCTTTGTAGTTCAACCCCATCGCGATTACGTACGCCCTGAGTTAGCCTCTAGGCCTGCAAGCTGGATCCTTTCATTCAACACATTAATGACCTGGTCGCGAAGAGATGTTTCGACGAGGATGGGTGACTGGCACCAGGAAAACTCCACCTGACTCGAAAGTTTATTTCAATTACTGCAGCCAAAAACCATAATTGGCAGACACCGAACTTGGAGAGCTTCTGGAGACTTCAACTGGCTTTCTGGTGGAAACGTTTATATCAAATTTTTTTTTAATCAACAAATTAAAATTGCAAAGAACGGTAATATGTCAATTGGCATGATTTAGTTTAAAAAATGTAGAAAGCCAGCTAAACTTTCGAGGCGGCAGTTTCAGTTTGGTGACTGTCAGTAACAATTTAGTTGTAGTAACTAAAATAAACTGAAAATCGGATGGGTTTATCCATCTTCCACCCGTCCAATCTAGCCATAAAGGAAGACACTAGCTTTCAAACGAACTTGGTTTGTATTTGCCCGTTCGGCTTTAGCAGCGGAAAATGCATAGTAGGAAGACACCCGACAAAATGTATCTACAAATATCTAGAGCTATGAAAGGGCGCGACCGTCTCTTTACCACCTTCCTTTCCCATTCCTGGTCCCTCCAGCCAAGCTGCATGCGGCGCTGAAGCGTGCGAGTTCCCTCCGAAAAAAAACATATGGGCCGTTTAGAATTCCTCAACATTGCGAAACAGCTGTTTTGTACGCCAGACAATCCTGGAGAGGAGCATGCTGGACTTTAATGCCACACGCTGTTGTTTTCTCTGTAACCTTCCTGCGCGTTGCAACGACTGCCTGAAGATGGATTTACCATCGCGTCCAAAACGTGTGCAAATATAAACCGAAGTAAAAACCGTGACTTATCCGTGAACCTGTGAGTCGTTATAGATGATTCTCAATCGGATCCGAAAGTTTTCAACATTCTACATATTGGTACATGTTAACTGTTAAATTTTTGTTACAACTACGTACGATTACAAATAATATACCATTGCTATGTTAGCTCAATTACAGAGATGAAGGTTACAGTAGGCTAGATAAACTTACTTTTCTTCATTTTCAAAACACTGGTGATAGTTATTAAATTCTTAAGACTCATGTCTTCTGCCTAATTTCAGCACTAATTCTCAAAAACCTGTTAGGAAATGGGTTTAACTAGTGAGAACTTCTAACAAACAAACTGCCAAACAGACTGGTGATAGTGTTTTCAGAACTTGGTCT
Source organism: Lednia tumana (assembly GCA_003287335.1). Taxonomy (NCBI): domain Eukaryota; kingdom Metazoa; phylum Arthropoda; class Insecta; order Plecoptera; family Nemouridae; genus Lednia; species Lednia tumana. Next base: position 5,883 of record QKMV01004188.1, read on the forward strand.
TTCTTTTGGGGCACAAAAAGTTTCAGCAACCCATGCCGCTTACAGCCAAAGTCTAAAACTTTTCTTGGAGAATTTTTGAAAGCCACAAAAAAAATCTTGATTGGCGCTCACCAGCGAGATTTAATAAAACATGGATGCTAAAAACTACCCCGTGCATAATACTCTCCATTGAGAGCAAATCATTTCGCCCCGAGGAGGGATAATAATATATAAAACAGCTCTTGCGTGTTGGAATTTAACTAGGACTCTAGGGAGTCTTAGGGGTGGCTTTCCAAAGCATCTCTCTACTTAGGATCTAAGCCGAACTTCTTATAAAAGAAACGTGATCCCCAATTTAAAGTGACGGGATTCAAGACGAAGTATATAGAAGAACATTGACGCAAAGAATGCAGTACGACGTTCATTAAACTTTTAACCCTATTTATTTCCCCGAGTTGCGTTGACTTAGACTATATTTTGGTCTATGGCTTTAGCTGTGCCAGAGCCAGTACAGTAATTTCTTTCTTCAGCAAATTGACGTGTGCAGGTTTCACGACAGTTTTGTTTTGCTTTATAGTTGCGGCATTAATGTCGAAACCAACGCGTTGTGGTTTTTTTTTGTTAGTTCTCGACTAGATGTAAAAGTGCATTAGACCTGAAGCTAAGATTCAGCGCGAGTCGTTAGGATGAGTGATTAATGTCTGCTAGAAATGCGATCATCATTTGTCTGAAAGCATTTTTTGCATTACACTTCAAAATTCGATTAAAAAAAAAGAATTCGAGTAATCTTCAGATTTTACCTGAAATTGGAGTGTATGTTTCAACTAATCCATTAGTTTGCTTGTGTAGCGACTTAGAATAGTTGTTGGATTAGTCGTAAAGACTCTACGACGAGACGGTACCTAGATAAATAATAAAAACTCTCTCGCTGTATATTATCGAACGTGTTGTGGCGGCGTTGGAACCCTTTCGCAAACCCTCTGCGGACTCCGCGACAACTTGTGTGATGGGAAAACATGACGCCTTTCCCTCTCCCAACTCATTGTGTTACAATTGGCCGCCGCTCGGCCCGAGCGCTAGCAATTCGGTCTCATCCCCTGCGGTTTTTCCCGCTCTTGCCGCAAATGTAAAAAGTTTTATAGCCGCTCCGATCGTAATGACCGTCGCTCTGTCTTTCCTCGCAAATAGCCGCACTTTTTGCAGATCGGTCGCCTCCGATTTTTTTGCCACGCCGTATTTGAGTTCAGCCATGCAGGCAGACGCTTGTTTTTTCGACGTGGCTGTGGTTAATTTTTAGCGTTGTTCTGTTCTTAATGGTGACCAGCCTTGATTTATTGTACGCGAATTGGTTTTTTGCACCGTCGCAGTAGCTTTTAGCGGAGATAACTCTCGCGTGTTTAGCATCACAGAATCCCCCCGTGGCTCGCAAATCGTCAACGAGATACGCTTTCAAGGTCTTTTCTCGGGTCGAAATTTCACTCTGATCAGCAAGAAAATTCGTGGACGCACCAAAATACCACGTTGACATAATTTAATTTATTTTCGTGCCACTATTTTCCCCTGGATTTATCTAAGCCAACAATCTTACAATGAAAATCAAGCGGTGTTGCATAATTTTACAGCGCGCAATCTAAACACGGGCGAAAACTGCAGCCATGAATTTTCATAGGTTTTCAAACTATAAAATAAAAGCGGTGACATAAATTTCGCAGTGTCTCTCCATTTTCTTAACCCGTGCAATGTACACGAGGTGCTTTCACAAATATTATTCACAGTTTCGCTTTGACGATGCTTCGTCTCTCTCTCTCTCGCTCCTCTCACTTCGAAACCTTATACACTTTTCGCTCTGTTTCTCGTGCTCAAAAAAACACAAAAAAAAACTGCCATGTATATAGTTTTATATTCGCGACCTAACGTTGGATGAAATATTCATGTCAGGTATCTTCTTTATTTCTACGTGTTTTTGTTCGGAAGGTCATGCGATGGCCCCTGCTCCCTCTACCCTTTTTTCTGGTCCATGACCCCGACAGACTCGCTGGGTGTTACCATGGGACCCGAGGGTGCAATAAATGAGCTCCCTTCGGCGCCCTAAAGAGCTCTCATCCTCCTTACTTGGCGCCCTGGCTTTATGATATTGCTGAGTATGTTTGGCGTTCATGCAACTCTGACAAATTCACTGGTGTGCCATGACGTTTTTCCTGCCCAGTGCACTTTGAGTCTCTAGATATATGAAACACATTCGGTTTTTTGCGCGCACGAGCACGTAATCAGGCACTTGACCCTTTTTCAGGTGCTCACATACGCGACAATGTTAACGTCGATATTTCTGCAAAGCAGTTTTTCTCCGGGCCTCGTTGTTTTCGTAACTTAATAGATTTTTGCATATTCATGTTTTAATACACGTTTTTATATTCAAATTTACGTTTTGCTATCTCATTACTTTCCTACAGACACACATGCGCGCGTTACTGTCGAAAATTCCGTTGCGTGGACTTTATTAGAATTTTTTGATCTTTTCATCAGTTTCCAATTTGTAGATAATCATATCAAATTGCCTCCACACAAGGGAAAGCCACCAATACCAATTCCCATCCCAATTTCCATCACAGAGATGCCTATTTGGCTTCAATCGAAACTCGTAAAATTCTTTAGAGCCTACGCAGAAAATTGAAACAAATAAAATTTCGCTCTCTTCAAACGAACCCCTCGCTCCTACCCTTAAATAAACCCACCCTCCCCTTGCATAAACCACCGTCTTCTCGTTGTTGATGCGTCAATTGTTTTAAGTAAGCGTCGCCCATTTGTTCGCACCTACCTATTTATGTGACTACAATTCCTCAGATGAGATGTTGTCGTATTTGTCTCTCCTCCTACCCTTCCTCCCCCTTCTCCTCCCCCACCCCCTCCTCTTGCTGCGACTGTACGACGGCGTCCCCAAACGATGTGTCTTCCCTGTGATGGAACGAAGCCCAGAGGAAGACGACAATACTCTTGTCTCGTCTCCAAGGAAATAGAAGCTGCAAGCGATCTTAATGGACTGGCATCCTTTCTGCCAGACGCGCGGAACTCCGTTATGACTCTTTGACAAATTGGCGCCAGAAGAATAAAAAACGGGGGGGGGGAGGGGGAAGGCGCGACGCACTTTTCGGAAAGAGATGCGTCGCTGCGTGTCCTGTCACGATGATCGAAAGTGTGCGTCGGAAAAAATCCGGGCGCTGCTACTAAGACTGAACTAATTCGTCTTATTCCTGCGAACGTAGCAAAAAAAACTTCTTATTGCATTGACAACTAGCTGTAATAAGTTAAATATAAACAAATTAATTATCTACGTCGGGGTATCCTTCATCGCGAAACTAACTTTGACATTCATGAAACTATATTCAAAGTCAACTGTCTGAACGAATGAATGAGCAAGTTTTCTTTATCACCCGTGCTGATCCGGCCAGGATATTGAAGTGTGTTTTAATTTCCTTAATTTCCCAGCTCTCGATTCACAGTCGACTGAATGCAGAAATTCAGGGGCAGCATGCCAAAAGAGATAATGGTGTTTTCGTGTCGGCAAAATATAATAATAATGATTAAATGACTTTGGAAACATCTTTCTCTTCAAAGATTTCCCCGTCGCCGCCGAGTCGAGAAAAAACGGATCTCGGTTCGCGCGCAAGCTTTCCGCGATGGCTTGATATTAATTTGTCAACTTTTTCAAATGATTAATCAAAGTTATATAAAATAGCCGCATCGTGTTAAAAAGCTTCGTGGGAATTATATGATCCGAAACAGAAATAAAATTGCATCATCACTCGCGTTTGTGGTTGAAACCACTCGAAGTAAAAAGTAGCAACCTAACAAAAAAAAAATGAAGTGCAATCTCCGGCCGGTTTTACAATCTACAGTGGACTAAAATCGATCACCAATAACCTGCTATCAGCTACGTTCAACAAGCTTTATAGTAGTTAAAATCGTCTGGGACTCGAATTCCTGTTTTTTTATTTAATACTCTGGAGTCTAGACTACATACATACTGGAGGCTGTTTCGGTTTGACCTCGTTCTGGTTAAATAGCAACTAACTTTACCTACTGCGTTGAATTAGTCGGTCGGCCGGCCACTAGGAGACATCTCAACCCCAAACATTAGTCTCTTTTTGCACCACCTTAGATTCCACCAACGACACGCTACACTTTTCCTGCACGGAAGTGCTTTTCGACCGACCTCGGCCAATTTCGAGTCCAGATGTCGCTTTGGGAACGACCAGGACTTTCCCGTTGTCTTTCCTTCGTGCGTCAGTCAAGTCTTCTAAAGACACCTTCGACTTCTTCCCTGCCGAGGAATCCTGCAAATATTCCTGCCAGTCTTGATCCGCAGTCGTGCATCAATCGTGGTCCTAACAGATCTTAAAAACTATTTCGACTCTATTTAAAAATCTTCTAGCGATATTGACATCTGGATCTCGCGAAATCTTACCTTGTGACCGAGATAGTCTATACCAGTGGTCGGCAAAGTGCGGCTCCGGAGCCGCATGCGGCTCTTTGGCCACTTAGGTGCGGCTCTGGCACAAATATCCACGAGCAGGCGCGCAAGTCGCGCCGAGGGTATCGGTCCAGATACCTTACTTTCA
>QKMV01004189.1:0-10476 GCA_003287335.1 Lednia tumana
ACGGTCCACGACACGGTCGACAGACGTGTCGTGCTGGCCAAACACATTGTCGCGGTCCTTCTCCACGGGCCTTTGTGATAACACAAGAATGACGCGAATTTTTACCCTTAGCACCGGGAGACGGAAATAAATTTCCTTTACCAGTGATGTTATTTGAGACTTAGGGTCGGGTTTTCGTGGCCGATAATGTTCTATAATTGTATTTGGCTGGCTGTTGCCCTGGTGTTGACTAATTAACGGATTGTTAAGAAATACTTATTCGGCGGTTTACCTAATCCTCAATCAGCTTCCTATATAATGAAAGCCGGCCATCAGAGCTATTTGAGACTTTGAGTCTTTAACATTGACTTGGCCCCTATTTGAAATTTTTTACAGTAGTTTTTCACATAGGTGGATCACATTTTTGGCCTTATACCGACATATCATTGCATCTGATTGGCTGTTAGTGTTGTCACAGTGTTCACTGTCAAATTGTGCTTGCCAGAGACACCAAACTGGAATCGTTTCTTAAAGATTTAACCTGACTTTTTGAAAGCTTGTTAAATGTTATTCCCTTTTCTTTTTGCTTAACTCAGATTTAATTGTAAATTAAGTGATCATCTCACAATATATCTGAGTTTAACAAAAAGTAATGGGAATAAAAAGTTCGAATTCATTTTGTCAGGAAGCCAGTTGAATATCTCTCAGAATGAACGAAGTTTGGTGTCACTACCACTTACAATTTGTCGGCAGTAATTAAAAAAAACAAAAACCATCGGGTGGGCACTTCGAAGGAGGCACACTTGAAACCAGCTGTCCTACCTTACACCTCTTTATTTAGTTCAGACCAAGTTTTCTATTCAAATGCTGACTCAACTGTTCAAGATAACTTGTGAAATTAAGTGGAAGAGTTATAGGTTCAAGTGTCAACTAGCGCCAGAGCTTTCCAATATTTTTGCCAATAAAGCCGAAAGATGCTCCCAAACATGACTTGGAGGGACTTTTGCTCTTATTTGGACTATATCTATAGCAGCCAAAGGGAACAAAGAAAGGCACATATAAAATCTTTTGCTAATCGGTAAGCCGGAGGAAAAAGGCCAAATATTTCATTTTCCCGCTGGGGTGCTCAAGCCGAAATCTCCTCTATTAAATCACACCGGAAATTTTTCGACCCTGAGCACCTAGAAGTAGTTTGGGTCAAAAACGTATTGGGAATGGATGTACATTCTTCTTTCCTACGCTCAATAAAAAATTGGCTCTTCGGGTAGTTTATTTCCGCCACTGTAAGGTGGCACACCCGCGGAATTGGTGTCTTGATTTGATAGAATTTCCATAATTTTTTTCGGACGTTTATTTTAGACTCCACGATGCAATTTCCCAAAAGTCAGTTAAAGTAGCACATCTGCTTGGCTCTTTCCATTTTATTGATCAATTCATGGGTAGGCTCAAATCTCACAAATTTTCATGGATTTTGCTGATAAATATCGTCAATTAGCCCTAGCAACTTCTAATTTCAATTGATAAAAAAAAAGGTTGCACAGGCTGATTAACGGATGACGACATGACAGGATATAGTATTCCCAACGGATTAAGTGGATGAATATTAACAAATGATAGCATTATTTATGATTATGATTAAGGGTTTGTCTAGCTCGGTCGGTAATAATATTCAAGGCAGAGTATATTAGATGGTATAATCTAACTAGATGCGATGTGCTTCATCCCTAATTACATGTATCATGACTGTTGGCGCGGCGTGGTCCGGGGAGCTGCGTTGGGCAAGGGGACAATTGGCCGGTATATTACATTTAAGCCGGAAGTGACCACGTAAGCCTAATTGAACGGGATGAAGATAAGTAGCGGACCAATAAAATCCATGATTACTATTATTAGATGAGACAAGAGAATCATTATCAATGGCCAACTGGGTAATCACGACGATAATAAATAGTGATTTATGCAGAGCGTGTTTTTCTCCGCTAGTTTTAACATTATTGGACATGATGGGTGACTTGGATGTGGCACTGCCACCCTTTTCAGTAACATTTCTATGGCACCTCCGACAGAAGTTCGAAATCTCACAATATTTTGTCTCGTCTTACAATGGGGGGGGGGGAGGGGGGGTTGTACTTCCTCTATTTTTCTCTGTCTGTACACATGGATTGCTGTGTAAGTCATAATGACGACTTTTTTTTATGACTTGATTGCAATCTCCTTCATCATTAACTTAGTTGATAATTAACTTTATTGGTAGTACGTTTGAGAAAACATTTTTCGATCTCTGTGGTGCTGTAATCCCATTATGAAAATTTGAATGTTGTCTTGAATGCACCATGAAAGTCTGAAATGGGCTACCAAACTTAACTTAACTTAACTAAACTTAACTTTATATTTGAAACTTTGATCAATTAATAAATATACGGCCTACGCGTGACTCAATCTACTCGAAAAGAGCCCAGGAATATGCAGAAAATAAGACGTATTCCTTTGGTGTACAGCTGATTACTGCTAAATTAAAGTATATCATTGCAGAGCTATTTTGCCTTGCACTACGTAGAAAAGACAAATGAACATATTATCATCAATCACATATCATATTTGGACCCAAATTACAAGGTGCTCAGAGTTTAAAGATGTGTTCTGCTATAAAATTTTTGAGACTCATATCTCCTGACTAATTTCAGCACTATAGTTTTTAAAAAAGTTTAAAGTTTTAGTGTCAGTTAAGTTTTCAGCAGTTTAACCCAGTTATGAACAGTTTTTTTTAAAATGTGTTCTGCTGTTTCTTATGGGCGATTTTTCCTTGAGCACATAGGCTGAAAAATTGGGAGTTTGACAACTTTTCTCTGGTTTGTATGGGAGAAGAATATTTTCTTTGTGTCTCTAAATACGCTAACGACTGTTCAGAAGTGTAATTTTTTAGATTAGCGGGCTACAACCTCATTAAATCGCGCCAAGGAAACCGTCCAAATATTTCTGTTTTTCACGACGTTGTTGCTCGTTCGCGCAAACTAAATGGTTTGGAACCCAATATAAGTTCTAGAGATTGTATTGCAAACCTAACAAGCTTGTTCCTGTTTATAAATCTACCAATAAAATATTAGAACTTCAGTTCGTGCAATTTTCCGTCGCAACCAATGCTTGTGTCTTCATTTTCATTTTACACAAAATTTCCTTGCAGGCTGCAGCTAAACGAGAAAAGCAGTGGGCTGCAACTGATCTATAATACTATGTTCTGGCTGATCTCTGGCAACATTTGGTCTATCTTTGGCACTTCAGATGAATGTGTCTACCTGTCAAGCAGTCAATTGATGAACACAAGAAACACCTGTTTTCTCAAAAATGAACGTTCAATGTTCAATTACCCATGAAACAAGGACATACGCTCGGGCATCCAAGCCAAAAGTATCTTTGATCCAGACAGTTTGGAAGAGGGGAGGGGACTCAGTTTCGGTGTCTAGTGTCCCGTGACACGTAATGGGAAGATTTCGGGATGCTCAAGCTCTAACGCAAATGGGAAAGACAGTTTCAATGGCCTGGATGATCTAGTGGTGGATGCTGGATTCAGTAGAACGTTTCACAGTTTCTTAGTCACTGAAGCATCCTGTCTTGAGGCTTGAAGACGTAAATTGTTTTTCAAAACATTTTATTACACCTGTAACTGTTTCATGCACAAAATATCCCAAGCTTCTCCGGTCGTCAAGCGGCGGACAAGTAGCTATAATATTCTAGGAGCAATATTATGATGAGACGGTATAATTGGTTAACCACGCTAAGGAATTTGTGTAAGACGTGCTGATGGCTTTCATGTTTCCAACGCGTCGCGTTGCGTTGCGTTGTTATGTGTACCGGCGAGGCGAGATGAGGGATGTGTGCCGCATCTGTGGTTACCATGGAGACCTGAGGAACCGCAATGGAGCGTGAGGGTGGCTGTGTCGGTGCGTGATGACGCGCTCTACTCTGGATTTGTTACACACATGCGGAGCGGTCGGCACGGCACGGTTTTACTTTCTCGTGACTAGCTTTAACATTAGGTACATAAATAATGTTAAATTTAAATGGTTTTGCCATCGCCACCTTCAATGGACAAAACGTCGGATTCACGATTTCTTCTCGACAGTAAACAATTTGCTGAAAGCGTGGTGTCACAAAGTTTCTCAGTTGGCGTCGTAAAACTTTGTGGCCGCCCGGTAACTTTGAAATTAAACTGTTAAAGTTTATCCCAGACTCGGAAAGAAAGGAAACGAAACTTAAATCTTGAGTTATTACATTCGTCCTGTCCTAACTCGTTAAAGTATCTGTATGGAAAGTTTTCGTTCTGTTCTGTTCTGTTTCGGGCACCATATTTGTAATTTATTTTTTTGTCCCTAAGTCCAGACGAATAACTCAAACTAAATTCGAGGAACTCTGGAAACAAATAAAACTTATACTTAGGTACTCAGGACTGAAATAAAAGACACCATAAACGATCTATATACCATAACTTTGCCACTGTAAAAATTGGCTCCGGATCATAAAAATCACAGACCATTTTAATTAGCAATTATGATTCTTTGTCATGTTTGGACGCGGATCATCGCCATCCACGGCAACACTCTTTGATCAGTCCGTCTATCCGCTTTCCCAAATTCCTTTTCTTCCTCCTCTCTCTCCAGCAATCCACACTACGTCCGCGACGCAACGCAACGCGACGCGTCGCGACGCTCACCTGAAGACGAAGCCTCATTACAGAGAAGCCACGACGGGCGTCGCGGCGACCCGACGTCCTACCGGATCATCAAACATCGCGTGATGTATAAATAACGTCCGAGTGGACGTCGGTAATTAGGCGTCGCGGCGCGGCGCTCGCGTCACTCGCCAACCTATACCTGATACGCTTGTAAACGTTTAGACGCTATTTTAAGATGTTTAGCTGCTTTATTATTGCCATATATCATAATAGTATTATTAATTATTCATATTTAGTTCGCGACATTTTAAAAATAGCTCCGCACTCAATTAGCCTGTCTGGGAAGCATAATTAAGCATGTGGTGTGACCGAACTAATCAAAGAACTGTGGGCTAAGAGCCTCGCCTACCTATCAAAGAGCTGAGGAGACTTTACCTTGCGTCCAATCCATCTTATCTGTACGCTTATGTTTGAAATACTTAGATTTCCATATCATCAGGATGTCCCACTTACTCAACTAATTACTCCACACCAAGAGATGGCAGTACATGTAGGTGGGTTTGCCTGGCCAGAGGAGTTTCACCACCGCACATGTATGGAAAACAATGGGCAGAATAAATTCTGTTATGAGGACTTCGTGTGTTTGTAGTCATTCGAAGGACTCCACAATGTTTCAAAGCGTTGGGTTGTATTATTAAACCTGAGAAGAGAGACGGAAAATATTTATTATGAGTGTATTTAAATGAAACAAAGAACGGCCGCTATTTAGAGCACTGTAGTGAGCTCTTTGACGTGATTTAGAGAAGAGGATATCTATGAAAAGGTGTCATTCTGAAAGATCCGAAAAGGCAGATATCACGTAACGCTTCGTGTCCGGTTCATCGATCACTGGTAGAGATTTTGGACATTGTCGGAAGGTGCAGTTGGCCGTGAGGTGACCGCTGTCGGTATCGGACATCGCGTTTACACGCTATTTGTTATAAGCTTTCCACCCTAGCTTGTACGGTCCCATACTCTCTATAGGCTTTCTGGCGAATCCCTGGCTTTCTTGCGCAAACCTTGAAGACCATAAAGACTATTCCTTATAAGCTTTCCACCCTAGCCTCCTCCCTATAGGCGTTCTTACGTAAACCAAATGGGCATACCGACTAGATCTCTTATAGGCTTTCCAACCTAGCCTTGGGTTCAATACTCCCTGTAGACTTTCTGGCGGATCCCTGGATTTCTTGCACACATAAGCTTTTCGCCCCAACGGCCAGCCTACGGCTACTGAGGCTTTCGGACACAACCCTTTAAGCTTATCATATTATAACCCTTGGGTTCCTGGCTTTATTCCACAAGCCTTGATGTCTGTGCTAAAGAAAAATGATGCCTAAAATAATGCTTTCGTGTTATTTATAATTTACATCAAGTGATATAATTATGTATGCTTGAATCACTAAAAATGTGATTCGTGAATAAAGCCATAGGGTGACTAGGATGGAAAGCTTAGAATAATACAGTTTGTAGGACGACGCGGTCGTGCCAGTTGGGGCAGCTTGGAGTCAATCTCGCATATTGCAGAAGCAGAAGGTGTCGTGGATGTAAAACAAGGCTGCATGAGTGTAAGGGACGAAGGACTGGGCAGCTTGTCACAGAAACCGCACCAGGCATCGCGTGACCGGTTTCAGCCCAAACAAGGCGGTGTGACAAGAACGCGCTCAGGATCAAGCAAGGCCCACAGTTTGACGACGGTGTTTTACAAAAGAGGCAACAGCATTCCCGTGAAACGCGACAAGAATCAAGATCATTGGCGGAAAACAGTCGGAAAGAGTGGAGAAAAAAACCGGGATGGATAATAATTTCAGGAGTTGGGAAAAACATAGGTGGTTCGAGAATGGATGTGATGAGAAACGCCAAACAAAAGAGGTTTTATTTGTTTTAAACAACGCCGAACTCCGAATCGTTCGATTTCACGGGGGAAAAAAAATGCACACGTTTGGTGCCAAAAAAAGGTGCATATTTCTGTAAGTGGAAAATTTTGCACTATTTGGTGGTGCTAGTGGCGAGACTGGGGAAAAACGGCGCTCTTTAGTATTCGGCGCAGTTGAAGCATTTTGATCGCGCCATTGTCCTCCACCCATTCCTCCCATTCCGACTCAACCCATTTCGATGCGATCCATCACCTTTTGCAGAAAAACCAAACAGTCATATAGAAATGAAATCATAGGATCTATGGTTATGGGTGTCGCCCAAATTTGGCCACTGCATAATATAAGAGTTAACACGCGTAACGACTTGTTTTTGCACACATGCGAGATAGGCGCAGAGTGAACTGGATGATCATACAGTTTTTTTTTCTCGAAGTATTTTCTGATGTTAGTCCTCCAGCAGATCATATTCTGATCTCTGACATAAAGCGCTACCGAATGTGATAGTCATATTTATTTCAATTGTTTATTTCATGTCATTCTGCCTTAAATCAGTAGTTTAAGGTGCCCTCTTGTAAACAGTTGTGCATAACAATTGGACTCGTGTCTTTTTATCATGTAATGATAATGATTATGATAATTTAATATAGCAATCAAAAGCATAATGATGGAATTATGGTTTATTATTATGTCACAGGCAGCTTGCCGTTGCCGGCATGCAAGGTAGGTAGGTGTGAAGGACGGAAAGAGAGACCGAGGGACCGAGAGATCGAGGCGGAGACCGAGAGAAGACACAATCACGACGATCCATGACAGCCGCTTTTTACCTGAGAGTTTTTTGTCGGTCTTGCATTCGCACCTACTACGTGACTTACAAACATTCGATTGATATAATTACAGCTCCAGAGAAGTTATTTTTACCTAATCTTGATAAATTTCCCTTACACTGTCCGTGTGTTTTGATTATATTTGATGAGTAACCAGCAAGGCGTATTTACCGATAGGAACGAGAAAAATTTGCATGCCCTTATAATATTTCAGAACGACAATAGGTACATATGTATGTTATGGACTATTCGATTTTTTTCTGCATTGCTCCAGAAACTCGAAGGAACTCGAATCGAAATAGAATTATTTAAATGGCAAGTTATTATAGTCTATGTTTTTATCGTCGCCTTTATAAATACTTTTGAGAATAAATCTGTAGCCCTGCCTTCAGTTTAAAATGGGAGGTGTAGTCGTTTGTTTTTTGTTTCCATTTTCGATACTGCCTGCGGGGGCTTTATAACAACGGTCACCTCTAATCACAATCTTTATCATGTTTCCATCTTACAACCCAGCTACCGGACTAGCAGGCTGGCACTACACTACACCCATTGTTTAATAGGACCTATATTCGAAACGACAGACATAGTTGACTCGATTAACTTCTATGACTGTAATTTTATTTCGTAAGCTATGATTTTGTGTTGTTTTATGAGCGTTTATCAAAACTCACACGAAGTTTTGTCCAACACCCCTATTTGTGCCGCCTTCTTGTTTCGTATGGGCATGGCGTATACCGTTTCTTGTTAGCTGGAACTTATAACATACAACAGGGAATAACGGGGATTTGTGCTATATGCGCTACTCATTTACCTTTACCAGTTGGTCATATTTTTTTCCTTTATATTCAAAAATGCCATATTTTCGTGTGGCATTTCGGAGGGCGAACTTACGCGACAATAATTCAGGAATAATAATTCCATTTCGTAATCCCTGTAAGCCCAAAAAAGGGAGGTAAACCTTGCACATTTTTTCCACAGTTTGTCAAATAGGAAGAAAATATGCTTCAAGTTTTCACTTGTCACAATGTAAATACAAGAAAAGTTAGTTCGTGGCAAGATCCGATTCGTTTTGGGTCAAATAGTATACAGCGCACATGCGATAAGAAAAATCAAAGTTGATCTTGTGTAATGGGTGTGCTAGAAGGCAATGGGCAATGGTTATGTTAATTAGCCTTTTAAAACATGGCGGTGTCGGCATCTGGCAAGCAAAGAGGGCTTCTGAGCTTGATTGTCTTTAAGATAGAAAAAAATAAAAACAATGAAACAAATTACCGAAAATCATTACGCGCTAAAATCAATTGACTACCTACTCATTTGACCCAGCTTAGATGCATTATAGCGGACAATGTACGTGCGTCTTTACTAACGTTCCCACACCTCATGGTGTACATGTAGTGTGAAGTGCTGTCGACAGAATTTGACGGCTAGTTACTTCTCTCGCTGCACAATGGAAATCGTTGCTGAGAAAGATGTTCACGACGCGAGCGAGTCTGACATGAGTTTTGTTCCTACCAGACGAGGGTTGATCGGTTCATTATGCAATATTATAATAACAGATATAAAAGAGAAGTTTTACAACTGAAGGTTTGATATTTTAGTAACGCAAGTTCGGGCAAACATCATGCTACTTTATTGTGCCGCAATGCGAGAAGCGTGAAATAATGCTCGATATGTGAATGTAAATGGACAATGACGTCGTGCTCATAGATTATGGTCCATCGATTGGAAAAATAAAAATATCTCGTTTTTTGAGTAGATCACAGGTCATACGTGTATCCTTTACATACTAGTACGAATACCACAAGAAAAATTGGAAGCCAACAGAAATACTTTCGTAAAATTAGATGATTTTTTTTTCTGATAAGAGACAATGAAACTAATAGACCACTTTCATTATCGCTTTCCCAGAGTAAATAAGGACGATAACAATTTGTTTGGTAATGCATTTCTTATGGGAATATGTTATTTTATATAATTTTTGTATTTTGTAATTTAATGATTCTTCGAAATTTGTTTGAACCCTTTTTTTCATACTCGTCTCTTTCTACTCATAACGGTCATGCGTCCACTTTGGGGCAATTGCTAGGATTTTGTTGTTGAAAATGAAAATATTACAATTTTTCTCTTTGGATCACAGAATCTTGAAAAACTGAATCGACTGGAAAATGGCCGCCTAGCCCAAGTAGTTCCATCTGACGGTGTCAGTACTAACCATAGATGGCTATTACGTCGCTGGGTCGATAACAAAAGTCGGAACAGTAAAAGAAGTTTCTTACCACTCCCACATAGCTTTACAAAATGGCTAGTAGAGAGCGCATTCTTCGGATTAGTACACCGTTACCTTTGCCGTTACCCTTTGCATTAGGCATTGTTTAGCACGGGTTAGTCCAAAGCTTAGCTTGTATTTAGTTTCAGGACAGTTCTTAGAGTAGCTTGTTAGTATTGTATCAATAAGTAACCCTCTGAACTGTTTTAAAAATCGAAAAAAGCAAGTGGTTTAGTTCAACGCATTTCAAAAATATTTGTTGGTCAAGTTTCACCACGAATACACCTACTTTGTTTCCACCCCAGACCAAATTTGAAGCTTAGATATCAGGATCTACAAATTATGATATTTGAGTAATTTTAAACAATTTGAGTGCATACTCGAAACACACTTGCTGTCAGTGTTCAAAATGTAATACTTACAATAATTATATCAATACTAATAAAAATAATAATAAGCATCCTTTTAAAGAGGCTGTAACCCTCTAAAATCAAATTTTCAAGCAGTCTTGAATTCATCACAGCACTCTAAAATGACATTCCCAAAAAGATTGTGGAAATTCTATGAATTTAGCAAAACTATTAAAAATTTTAGTTAGCGCGCGCGGTGACGAAGGAGAATAGCGCAGAAATATGCGTATGTTATACGACACATTTTTTCGGTAATCACCAGACTGTGGCTTAATTAACTACCTATTACAGAGCCAATTTTTAACTGGACGTGAGAAAGAAAAACGAACATGTGTGAAAAACAGACTAGCCCCGATGAAGCTTTCAGAATAGTTAGCGAAACGTTGGCAGTTTAGTGTCAGTTAAGTTTTCAGCA
>QKMV01004190.1:0-10474 GCA_003287335.1 Lednia tumana
GACAGGAGTAGGCTACGTGCCGGCACCGGGTTTCCCCTCTTCCCTGTTAGGTTCATCATCACCCTCATTATCACCATATCATTCACCGAGGCCAATAGACCAGTGCCACAGGGCCAGTTGTCAATAAAGTGCGTCGTTAAAACACCACAAAAAAAAAAAAAAAAAAAAAGAAGGAAATTTAGGGTGAAGTTTTAACGTGGTCGCACTAACCACCTTTATATTTTAAAACAGCTTTGTCTATGAATATTGGTTATAGTCATTCAGAAGGTTTGTTTTATTTAGTGCCGCATAGAGGTGTCAAACTATCATTTTTTGTAATCGATTATCGAATAGAATTAATTAATGACCATCAATTACTACTCAATTTTCTGAAAGTGAAAACTCAAAAAAGTTGCATTATTTGACGTTAAAAAGGAAAGGTTGGCAAGCTACATTCAAGCGGTAGGCTAGGTAGTATTTCCAAATTCATCTATTAATTTGTATTAGTACACCATGGAAGTGCACAGAAGGCGATTTATAAAATTTTCCATCTCTGATGAACATTTCATCGGTTTCAGGGGAAAGTAGCAAGTCTTTAAAATTGACTCGAGGACCACACAAAAAGCGTTTGCTGCTTTCAAGTGGCCCTCTACCATCCTTACATGATATGTACTGTACCTACCATTCTGTATACCAAGGAGGATATCAGTTGATTAAAGGAAAATAATTGGAGAAAAATAACAGCTTCTATGAGTGGGTTCCCTATTTTACATAGGGTGCTCTGGTCATGGTCAAACTCCCAAAAATCATTCCATTATAGACCAGAATGAACTAATAACCAGAATGCCGTTTAGTAATTCACCCAAAGAGGCGTGTCTAGCGGCTTGGGCTACCAAGCTACCCAAGCTTTTATTGCTGGCGGTCTGGGTAGGGCGGGAAATAAGCAAGCCGCATGGGATTTGTTATTGTTAGTTGTTACCACGATGAAATCTGTTGGTTTTAATGACGTAATTCATGATCGTGATGTATGGAAATGATACAGAACGAGTAAGAACAGTTAATATAAAATCGGTTAATGTACTTTAAGTATGAATTCTCTACGTATTTGATAACATAACCTGTATATTTCAATTTAAATTAACCTAGCCGCCTGCCAAAGCGGTCCGCAAGCGCTCTGTAATGTAGATTCACGGGGTCAAAAATGGTAACCACACCGACCAAGCGGAGACTAACCAGGGCACACTAAGTGAAATAGGAATGCACCCTTCGTACCAAGACGTAGACACTTTATAAAACAGGATGAGAAAAAAATAGAAATGCCCAAAAAGGACTGAGATATGCTGGAGAGAAACTGTACAACAATCTACAAAATGATGTTTTAAAGGAAATAAATGTCCCGATAAATTTAAAAACAAACTGGAAATGTACTTTATAGAAGGAGGTTTCTATTCGACTGAGGAATAGATACTGCGCAGACCGTTATGGATATAGTCTTACACCATTTACTTGATCTTAAAGATAAATAAATATAAAATATACCGACTTACAATGTCTGCCTTTGTTCATTCCAGGAACGTTAGCTCAGCAGGCGAATATGCGAGAAAGAAACTGCGCGAATGTGAAGGACTGGTGGACTCCCTATTGTACGTAGTTCGGTCGGCGATCGACAAATCCAACATCGGCAACAAAAGCGTAGAGAACTGCGTTTGCGTTCTGCGGAACCTCTCGTACCGTTGCCAGGAAGTGGAAGACCCCAACTACGACAAGCACCCATTGCCAACGCAGAGCCGTGTAGGGGCTACACCAAAAGGTAAGCGATCACGCGGTGAAATACCTACTGCATGCGCCTACAGCCGTCTCACGGTCTTGCCTCCCTTCCTCCCTTCCTCCCTGTGTGAAACCAGGGAGTTGGCATGTATTAGGAAGGAGACTGCAGTCTAGACAAGTATCTGTCGATCTGACCTGGATATTGGTGTTAGGTAACCATTTCCCGACATTCGAGAGTCTATAGAGACTGTCGGAGACTGGCAGCTAGGAGTCTAACTCAATCTGGTGGCAGGAAATCGTGCTTTTTACAAACTCGTGTGCTTCAAGGCACCTAATTGGATTATGGTGGAAATGGTTCTTCCAAAACCGGTGTGCAAATTGAAATAAAAAAATTAAAAATTGCCAGTAAGAACGGAGTAGTACTGTACGGTCCAGAGTCCAAGGCACTACCCACTCAGCTGAGTGTGTACAGCGTTGGATTGCGTTTTTCCATCTTTTGGAACAATGGGTCTAAAAGTATGTCTGATGCACTGACCATGATTGGCCAAGGCGCGCCCACAAGATTGGGTCCGGCTCGTAGCTGCGTAGCTCGTTCGAGTCCTTGAGCTTCTGACAGTTCGATGGCAGGAAAGATGGTTGCCAAATGCCAATCTCCTGGTCAGATTGATACTTGCCTAGCTTGCAATTGCTCCTTCATTTGTTACGTAACTCCTTGGTGAAACAGTTTTAAACTGCTCGACAGATAAAATGCATGATTTTAGTTTTCGACTTGCTACTCAGTAACTCTTGTTGTGTGTGTGTCTGTTGTAGCGTACAGTCTCTGTCAAGGTAAGAGACATTTGATATTCGTTAGTCAGTGGATTTCCTGCTCGGGTTGTTCAACCTACTAACGCTGGGTGGTTTCTCACACTTTTCCCCGGTTTTGTTGCAGGAGACAATTTAGGCTGCTTTGGCGCTAGCAAAAAGAAGAAGGAAGCTCAAATGGTGCAGCAGAAGGAGACGTCTGGCTCAAGCCGAAGTGCCAGCCAGCGGAACGAACCAGTGAAAGGCAGCGAACTTCTCTGGCAGCCGGAAGGTGTACAGGCCTACTTGTCTCTCTTGCAAAGCTGCTCGAATCCAGAGACTCTCGAAGCTGCTGCGGGGGCTTTGCAGAACTTGGCAGCTTGCTACTGGCAGCCCAGCATCGAGATTCGCGCTGCTGTCAGGAAGGAAAAGGGCTTACCGATTCTGGTGGAGCTGCTGCGAATGGAGGTGGATCGTGTCGTTTGCGCTGTGGCTACGGCTCTCAGGAACTTAGCCATCGACCAGCGCAATAAAGAGTTGATAGGTGAGTCATGTCTGGACACTGTCCAGTCGCGCAGTCATCTAGTGGCTGTATTATTTTATAAATCTTAGTAAACCCCATTTTGCAGTCCCTATCTGATAGAAAATGTTTGACCATAGGGCCGGTATTACAATGTCCAAACTTCTTCCAAACTATTTTATCCTGCGAACAACTTGGAGACAGAAGAAGCTGTTCGGTTGTCACGATGGTGACTGCTAGGTTGTTTGGAGGATAAAATAGTTTAGTAGAAGATTGGACGTTGTAATACCGGCCCTAAAACATGTAGTTGTGTGTCAAGTATAGAACTGAACGACAAATAAAATTCCAAAAATGCCAAAAATCATGCCAGTTTGGCATGATATGTGTTCTGTTGTGTTTGATATGTGTCATATGTGTGTTCTGTGGGAGATGGCATGCCATGACCAAAACTTACTTGGTCAGCAACATGTGTACTCTTAGGCAACTGGCAACCTTGTACTTACCTTAATTAGCTCTTGACTAGCAACTGAAGTGATTTTGACAATTTCTGACTTTCGAATCTCGGATATTTATGGTGCACGGACATACAATGTGTATTCTTTTTATTTACGTGTTGACTTTGTGTTCACAGGAAAGTATGCAATGCGTGATCTCGTCCAAAAACTGCCCTCGGGCAATGCTCAACACGACCAAGGAACCTCTGATGACACGATCGCGGCCGTTCTTGCCACACTCAACGAGGTCATCAAGAAAAACGCCGAGTTTTCCAGGCACGTACCTATTCAGAGTGGCATTTTATCATGCGTAAAAACCGATGCAATATTACAGTTTTTTGACATGAAAATGTGAAAATTTGAGCATTTGAAAAACATGAGACAATTCATGTAGGGCTGAGACCACCCCTGCATATCAGACGTTGTTTGCCAAGTTTCCGTTGCTGACTTCCTGACTTACGTTGCAGATCGCTGTTGGAGGCAGGCGGGGTGGAACGTTTGATGAACATCACGCGCATGCGTCAGAAATACACGCCGCGGGTGCTGAAGTTTGCCGGCCAAGTGTTGTTTACAATGTGGCAGCACCAAGAGTTGCGGGAGGTTTACAAGAAGCACGGCTGGAAGGAGCAGGAGTTCGTCACCAAGACGGTGGCCGCGAGAAACGCGGGGCCCAACTCTCCCAACAATGCGAATAGTACGCTGAATCGGCCCATGGCCAGCCAAGGTGGAACACGCTACGAAGATCGGACGATGCAACGGTCGACAAATGCCAGCAATACTAGTCGAAGTCCTGGACCAGCTCTCTATCCCCGAGTGAGTACCTTTACTGTGTTGGGGAGGAAAGTTGAAGGGAGAATATTCAGCGTAGAATATTGCCGGAATATTTATTTCACCAACCTACATAATTCATTAAATTTGTGTTTCAATCAGTTAATCAGCAATATCTGGTTATTTTATTAATAACATTTCAAATTGCTCAAGACGTCATCTCTACTCAGCTAATAATTTTTTACACTACATAATTTTAACAATTTTGCAGCTAAAAAGGTTAGGTTATGGAGATAAATAAATCATTCCCAAGATGATGTTCAGATTAGCTTGCACATTTTTGTAGTTTTTGTTTTCCATGGTTGCATTAGTGACAGCTGGAAAAACCCATCATTAGCCTTGGAATCTTTTAAATAAGCCAAAGTAGTCTTAAAAAAAACTGTTAATAACTGGGTTAAACTACTGAAAACTTCTAACAAACAAACATCTGGGCAAGCTTGCCCAGATGAAGCTTTCAGCAAGGTTAGCGAAACGTTGGCAGTTTGTTTGTTAAAAGTTTTCAGCAGTTTAACCCAGCTATTAACAGTTTTTTTTTAACTAGTGCTGAAATTAGTCAGAAGACATGAGTCTTAAAAATTTAATAAGCCAAAGTACTATTGGACCATAACAAGTTTCGGACAGAATTGCCGGCTTTTTATCTCGCGTGTATAAACTGAGCTTGAATGAAAACTTTGCCAGTGGGGGATATTTCATTTGAGTTGGATTATCTAATAACATAAGAATTTGAGTCAACTAGATAAAAATTCGGCACCAAATCCGATTGAAACCCCGTACGCTACCTGACGGAATTTTGATAGTACTTTCGATTTGCGTGCAAAGCCCTGTTGACACAGATCACATTTTCCAGGCAAACCCTCGCATGCAACCTTTGTACACAAAAATTTTAAATTATCTAGTCATTGAAAATGTTATAGACTGGTGCAACCGTTTACCCGATACAATAATATTTCAATGGACTCGAATGTTCAAAACAGCTCACAGACCATCGGACAGCCAAGATAAAATAAGCGGTGATTAACGCAGATCGCTGATTGTTTTTGTACAAGATGTGATGAGATGTGATGAATATAGATCTTATCCTAATCAAAAAAATGGCATCCAATCCCTTGAACCACCTTTGACTCAAGTTTTACGGTTCGGCAGATTTTCGTCAAAGTGACCGTTCAGCACAAGGCTGTTGCATGCAAGGGTTTGACGGAAA
This sequence comes from Lednia tumana, assembly GCA_003287335.1. NCBI lineage: Eukaryota > Metazoa > Arthropoda > Insecta > Plecoptera > Nemouridae > Lednia > Lednia tumana. The sequence goes on from QKMV01004190.1 coordinate 5,573, forward strand.
ATCCCCAGTCCAGCATTAATTCTAAATGGCTACTTTTGACCATTTATACTTGTTACCATGCTAAGTATGTTCGGTGTGTTGTAGAACGAAGATGGGATCCCTATGGCAGACATGTCTTACCCTGACGGGGGAACGCACGCACCGGCAGCTGCAGCTAGAAACTACTCGCAGACCCCGGTAAGGCCGATCGTGACGATCTCACGCCACTCTTGATCCCTACACAGCAAGTCTGATTGTGATGCTCAAGCCTACCTGGAAAGGCTACCGCTCTGCTACACTTTAACACTGCACATTGCGTGGAAAGTCTGGCTCACGTCCATAATTCCTCCCATTTCTGGCTCTGGCTTCAGCGATACAGTTGTGGACTAAAGAAGGAACTATGTCTGACCGAGGTTCATACGCTCAAATTTTCTTCCCTTCAAATAGTTTTTCCGTTTGCAGTCATTGCTATATCTAGATTCAAACAAGGTCTGGAAAGATTGTGATTGAGAGCACTTAGGGGCAGCTTTGTTCGAATTATCCCAAAATAGTGTTTGAGTGATGCAGGCAATCCATTCTTTTGTCTACAACTCTCTCTCTCTCTCGCTATGTCTGTGCGGTAGTTTGTGCGAGGGTAGACTTGGGCTCAACATCAGACCTCTTGCCCTTTTATCCTGTTCTGCACCTGATCTCGTTCACGGACATGGGGGCAAGGCTAGAGTACTCTGACAGGGATGATCTCAGGTGTAACCAATATGTCAATCTGCTAATTGGTAAAATGATGTACCTAATTTTTACCCTAGCTCACTTGTAACGTGATTAACACGCAAAATAAGTATTTTTTGTGAAATATTTTTATTTATTCCATTCCATTTTAAGCTTCTAAGAAATTAGCCAAATATCTGTTGCAATCTACTTGCCAGGTAGTGAAAAAACTGTGTCACCACCTCACTACTCACATGGACATAAAAATGTGTTGCATAGCCTAGAATAAAATCTCCACTAGCTCTTAGCCCCGTGTCTCGACGATTTCTGTTCTGCACTTGACCACTCGACGCAACTAAACTTGGTTTTCTCCCTTTACCAGTCTGAGCCACGCAGCTAACCTGTCCCACCTCTGCTTGTGTTTCTTCTCTATGGTGGGTGAACTCGGTTGAAATTCTCGCTCCCTAGCTCTCGCTAGTAACTACCAATCTCGTTCTGTCATGTGGTTTAAATTGCTGTTGCTTTTGCATAGCATTGCTCTCCTGAGATCGACATTATTGCGATGTGTGTAGCGAGAAGTTTCTACAGTCAACAGAAAGAGATATAGTGCCAATTGGACACTGTCACAATTAATTTTCTTCCGTACTAGAACACTTAATGTCAGAATGGATGAATTATAATAATTTGGTTTTTAGATCTCGGGATTTTTAAGAGATACTTGATTTATATTTATAGTAACAAAAAACTAAAATACCTTTGCCATTAGTGTATTGGTTTTAGGGAATATATGTTTTAATGTTAAAACGTTGTGGTGATCCTCAAACTCTGATTCTTGCATACATCTATCTAACAGATAATTAGCCTGTAGGTACTTATTTGTACGTACTAGGGTTAAACACTTGTCAGTTGAGTTTGCAGCAATGCCGATGCTTTTAAGAATATTAAAATCACTTCAAAAATACCTGCTTACTCAAGGACTAGAACCCCAAAGCTTTATTTATGCAAGATGTCAAGCTCAGGGGGCAATACTTGTATGTAACCGAGCAAGCTCTCTGGACGACCCGAAGTCATTGACCCATGAAGCTAGCAGCTGGAACGAATGAGCGGTTCAACCTCCCAGTTGAGTAGGGGCACTTCCTTCTACCACAGTGCCTACACAAAAAAAATTATTCTTGCAGATGGCGGCAAAACCCGGTGAGCCTTTATATGCTCAAGTGAACCGAGAGAAGAAAAAGAATCGGCAATATGAAGGTCAACTTCCTCCAGGACCGGGAGACATGTGGGGATACGAAGAGACCTCCAAAGGCACGACAGCTCCGGAAACAGGGGGGCCAGGGGGAGGCGATTCATGGGTCTAGACTCATGCGACAGTCTAGCGTTTGCCCCCCAGCGTTCAATAGTCATCGGTGTAGCTACGTAACACAAGTTGTGTACATTTCCTTCATACGAGAGTGTTCGATTTATAGATAGCATCATGTTTCTCATCTTATCTTTTGTATATTTTACAGTTAAACTGACACAAATAATTGTATATATAGGTATATATCATAATTTATATTCATACTCTAGCATTTGACTGCCAGGAATTTGCCCAGCTCCAGGCTGAGCGAATTCGCCTGCCGCGAGGGAGTCGACCCTAGCTTGGACCCCGGGGTCGTGTCGAGAGCTTCATTCCATTTTCAGTTTGTAAATGTTGCTGCGAATGGGTGAGACTATTTTAATCAACTGAATGTTATTTTTTCTAGAGCATAATTGCTTTTCTATCTCCAATAATTTATCACGCAGCTATAGAGGTAATTAACGAACTGTGGTGTGTGTGTACCTGAAAATACACCAATCCATCGAAGCGATTTAGTATGTATACCACCTACCTGCAGACTGTGTTTCGATTTACTTGGCAGCTGTCACCTGTAGTATTGTACATTACCGACCGACTACATTTATATGTTTCGTGCAAGGATAGTTGCGAGAGAATTTCTTCATGCATTAATTGTTAATGATGCTGTCCGTTTCAAGCGCTATCTTCGAATCGGAACGGATATGTTGGGGTACGAGAGGGCTTTGCTGTCTGACCGTTGGTTTTACTTTTTATCATTCTGTACTTTTCTACCAAAATATCAAGAACTCTTGGCTACAACTTTGTGATTATTTTTTATCGATAATAACTAAGCATTGCACAAATAAGACGTAGCTGTGTTAAAAGTAAACGTTTCCAACAATTTTTACAGCCCGGTGATTGCCAGCTGATGTTGGATACATGCATGCAACTCCCCATTAAATTCATGTTCAATCGGCCAGTATTTAAAATAGTAGTTGTGCATATGATATATGCCCCTTCCCGATCAAATTGCATAATGGCATCATTTTATCCTGCCATAACGAATAGTTTTTGAATCATATTATGCTAATCGATTAAATATAATTATTATAAAATATGATGTTTTTGTTATTGCTTTCCTGGTAGTTAATTGGCTTGTAACGGCTCATTCTGGGCTCCAACTTATTCCCAATCGTCTGAAGGGTGCTGAAAATACGAACCTTTTGACCTTGCATCGGAACCTTGTAGGAGGGCATAGGGATGGAAAGCCCAATAAATGTTGGCAATTTTTGGAAATGTATGTTTCGTTGATCGTGCATCTTTTGCTAGGTTTTTCATCTAGTCCTATTAGCATTGGTCTAGTTAAAGAAGCAGTTACTTACATGCGGAAGCTTTTAGAATTATGACTCCAAGATACCACCACCAACAGAGATGCCAAGTAAATACAGGGCCAGCGCTAATAGTTGGGAACTCAAGGACAAACGTGCGTTGCTTCGCAACGAAAAGAAATTAACCTTAAAACTAGGTGGATTTCATATTTGGTTATGAATTATGATATATGTTAATTGGACAAGAATAAGAAAGTAGCTGCAGACCAAACACTGAAGACGAACGAATCTAGAATTTGAAAAAATCCAGAAGTTTCACTAAGTGAGAACTCATTAATACGCCTCGACTCTAAAGTATATTGCGTGTATTTTGGCTTGACACTGGCAATCATGGGTAACAACCCAAGCTTCATGAAATTTATTGGAATGCCTGTAGAACAGGCCAAGTTAGCAGCTTTCCGATAAGTTTGTCAATTTTTAAAATTTATTATTTTATTTCAGAAAGAAGCAATATTAAAAGTTGCAAGTTTTGCTTTAAATGAAACAAAATGATGAATATAAAAATTTTGCACAAATCCTGTCTGTAAGCCAGTTAAATTCTGCGGGAGTTCCTATAAATATTAAATTTCATGAAACTGACCCGAGCTCCACCCACCCTGGTGCCCCCACAGCGTCAAGACAAGATTTCTTGTTAGGGTAGTCTCCCAGGTGATGAATGATGAGATGCAGGACGAAATAATACAGTACTCCATGACGACCAGCTTCACTCCTGCCGTGCAAGTATTTTTCTATCTTATGTCCTTATGTTTAAGACTCCTTCTATTTACCTATCGAGCTATCTCTATCAGGTACCGAAATGCATGTTTGTCCAGAATTCAGGCCGTACTGGTCTTATTTTCGTGACATGGATTTAGAAAGGCTTTATTACCTTGTTCGGGATGAACTTTCACACCCAAGGTCTCATGAGCTTCTGATTTTGTTAATTGGACAAATCAACAGAATAATCGGACCCCAGTGTTTTCACTTATGACAAAATATTTCTAGTTGTCTGACCCAAAGTATATTGATCGCAGGAGGGTAAAATTTCATGCAGAAAACAATGAACCCTCTGTTGCTGTGATGTTAAGCCAATGCTTGCGGGAAAACGAATCGTTACAACATGCAAGTAGGCACCAACTTTATCACAATATTGCTCCCTTGGGTTCTATGACGCTGCCACAAGTCATAATTGTAATTCTTCATTACACTAGGGCTTTACTATTGCGCTTAATATAAAACGCGTTGCTGGATGACCATAGTATTTCCTTTGATAGTTAAACATGCATAAAAGAAATACATCACACAATAAATATTGTCTCTGTAAAGTGCCTTTTTTGCCAGTCAGCTAATCATTATTATTGTAGCATTAGAATCTCACCCTTGACTCGACATGAAAGAATTCTTTAAAAATGTAATGAGAATGGCATAATTATTAAGTGACACTTTAAGGCTGCAGTGATTAATGGACGACTAGTGATCAAGGAATTCCAGAGTCAATCAACGTTGGGGGACAATGCTTTTCTTATGGCGTTA
>QKMV01004191.1:0-10473 GCA_003287335.1 Lednia tumana
GTTGGGGGACAATGCTTTTCTTATGGCGTTAAAAATCCCCCAATGCTGATCGCCTCTGGAACGCTAGTCGTCCATTGGGTGCAGAGTTGAAACTGAGCATACTTAATCTTGTTACTTTTTGATAGTCGATTTCTACACCCATAAGTATGTTTTCACTATTCACTCAAGATTATGTAGGGTGTGAAATATCCTTCCTTCATAGTAGGTAATATTTGCGGGTAATGTAACTTAGCAGTAAGATAGAGCCTTGTCTTGATAGGAATGAAACAGTTTTCATTATTTAAAAAAAAAACTGTTAATAACTGGGTTAAACTGCTGAAAACTTAACTGTCAGTTGAGTTTTCAGCAGTTTAACCCAGTTATTAACAGTTTTTTTAAAAACTATTGTGCTGAAATTAGTCGTGAGATATGAGTCTCAAAAATGTAATAGTTTTCATTATTGTTTATTTTATTTTATTGTTTTCTTTAAGCATTATCTTATATTATTCTCTCGAGCAAATCCTAGTGTGAGTGACCACTGACTATTCACCATCGTAACCCAATAGTCCACCTCGAAAAATATCATATAGGTAGGTACTAACTACCTAAGGAGTACACCTTTAACTGACTCGCGCTTTTAGTCCGCTTTGGCCTTTTACAACACCGATTTTTTGGCCAAGTCACCAAGAGTGTTCACATTTGACACTGTATTGGCCACTTTTAATCTAACGGCATTGTGAGAACTGGGTTCAAGCCGGGTATGAAAAGCAACGCACAGCTACGCTTGAACCCTGGTCCTCCGACCGGAAGCCGCATGAGAACACCTGATGTATCAAGCCAAACTCGATCGAGGCGTATCGCCACCAATCTACGTGGCAAAGTTGTCCGAATCACTGTTGCTGCTGTCGAGATTGCTCGACGTTGAGCTACCAATCCCCGCCTCGCACGCCTCGATGAACAAGTCCGGATTCACCAGCTCCATCACCTTCCACGCCATCGACTTCCTGATAAACGCCAAGTTATCCTCGCAATACGCCAGCAGCGTTTTCTTCAGCGACTCGCAGTTGAACTGATCGGCGATGAGCAAAAGCGAAGCGACGCTCTCCGGCGTTATCGTCTCCACCAAGCTCCGTTCGCACAACACTTTCAGCCCGGGCAGGCCGTATTTGTCGGCGGCAGCCAGCAAACTAGCCGCCATCGTGTCGAGATTGTCGACGTGGTCCGTGTAGACGTAACGCAGCATCTCTTGGAGCACGTCTGGCGCCACGTCGAGCACTTCCAGCTCAGCCGAGTTTTCCTGCTCCAACATGGCGGCAAACACGGGCGACCGCGCTTTTAGCAACACCGAGTGCGCCTTCATCTCGGTCTCGTTCAGGCATCGGAGGGTCACGTCTCCGCCGCCGGCCATCAGCTGCGCCAGATCTTGCGACAAGCTGTTGGGTTCGCCCTCGTCAGGCACGAGCTGCAGCTTGACGAACACGGAAACGTTGCCGCTCGGCTGCTCGACGTGGCGGTCCAGGATGCTAAGGTCTCGGTAGCCGATGGAAAGGATCTCCTTGGTGTTGTGCAGGTTGATGACGACACGGCTGACGTGGCACATCTCCCACTGCTTGATCTCGGTGTTGAAAACGCCGAACTGGAAGCGAACTCGGGCCTGACTCGGCAAGTCGATGTTGCAGCTGAGGAGGTTGAGGCAGAGAACGACGGGGCTCTTGACGCGTTTACCGTCGGGGCCCTTCCAGTAGCGGATGGACATGCTCCACTGTGTCTGGATGCCGTTGATGTTGTAGTCGATGGGCGGGCTGTCGAAGGCGTCGCGCTTCTTGAGGCAGCGCGAGTATTTGTTGATGAGCCACGTGTACTTGATGATGACGTCGGAGACGGCGGGCACTAGAAGGTCAAGGCCCGGCTCGGCAGGTGCCGTGACGCTGCTCGACATTCTGCGGGAACAGAGCGAGACGTTAATTTGGGGAGAATTGCGCAAGCTCGTTTCGAATACAGCTGTTTGCGAGAGTTTAATTAGTTTGTGGAATCGAGTCCAAGACTGGATTAATTGAATGGGGGGCTGTCAAATTAAAACAATCTTGGAGCATGCCTTGCAAGATTTTTATCATGGCTCATCAGACCCATTGAGAACATTCCCAACGACCGTGACATAAAAAAGCTTCACCCACCCACATTTGAGAGTATCTTAGAATCGACCCTTGAACTATTTTCTATTAGAAATCCTTTTTTTAACATTTCCTTGAATGCCATGCTCTAAAACACGTACTTTTAATTAGACTAAAAATACATGCGGAACAGTGGCCATGCCTTCTTTCTCTGTTAACCGCGAACTTAGCTAAATACATCGACCCAATTTCCTAAGCTAATTTTGACTCCCTTTGTTACTTGAAAAGCGTCATCTCTAGGTAGGGGATAACGTCATTGGTACGATGACGAACTCGTCATTTCGTCGACAGTTTCTAGTAATGCTGCACACCTTGCTTCACAGAGTCACAGTTAAATCGCTCCACATTTCGGGAACCATCCTCCCGGTCGAGTGAATTATTAATGTCTCTGAACTTGACTCGGCTATTTCTGTGGCGCAATGCAAACTTTGGCTGGGTATTCGATCGAGACCACCCGGAAACCGCGAGCGATTTACGCTGATTGTTGATTGTACTTAGCAGTCAGCATAATCTGTCGGAAAGTTATTCTGGAAATTCTGGTTCTCCGTGGACCCTTTGGCCATGTGTGATCATACCACGGGGTGCGAAATGCTGTATTTGATTTGACTTTGATTGGACGGCAACCGCCTCAAAAAGGAAAACACTTTCAGACCAGAGGGGATTAGGTATTCCTTGTTATTCAATAGTTTCCCTTCTCCAAACAACTTACATACAAGACAGATCGACGGTTCAGATAAACGGGCGTATTTGTTATTAGTGACGCGTATCACAAATAATAGCTTTGTTTACTTGAACTGTCTTGGAAATTAAATACATAATTATGTAAGTTACAAAACTTAGTGCTCAGACGTATCACAAACAAACACTTTCATTATTTATTGTCTACGAATGATAACGGGAGATGTTGCTTGCCTGGTGTTTCGATGATTGCCTGCATGAGCGCGGGAAATAGCGTGACAATCGAGTTAAAAGTGTTTAAATGAGGGCATTGATTGGTGTCAATTGCTAATTGAAATTGGGATTTCGCGTCAGCGTACGATAACAAATGAGAGAAAAATTAGATCTCGCATGTCGAGATAAAATACACAGTGCACATGTGTTATTCCGAAAACCAACGGACCGAAAGTGAATGTTCACGAGCTTTACATGTAGTGGTGTGATTTCATTTACAAACCCGCAAACCACAAGTTTCATATGATTTCACTCAAGATCATTGAGCCCCTTTTTTCTGTTCGAAACGCTTTCGACACGTAGATAAGTATATGACTTTTTACGGAGCCCAATTCGCTCCGATTTAGCATCTAAGAAAAAGACAGCTTATTTTTCTAATTTTTTTATAAAACCTTTTTACCTCCGTTTAATTTCTTGAAATTTCATCGCGCATTCGCCACAGACATAAAGAGCGGTTTATGCCAATAAATCACTGCCTCCTTATTGACGGCGTTTCTTCACTTGACTTGATCGGGAGATGGTTTAAGGTTAGCCTTGCTTTGACTGCGTTGACTCTAATACTAAAATATTTGACGTCTTTGTAAGATAGCCGTCGAGAGCTTACTGGCAATTGTGGCAAAACTCCCCGCTATCAGCTCATCTCCCTCCGTGCGTACACTGGGAGGCATCCAAAACGGCGTCGACGGCAGCGTCACACTCACTACATTAACATGCATAGTTGATGATATGTCTTCGAAGTTCTGGCACGAGCAAATCGTAGCATTGCGTGATGCTGGTGCCATGGTGCAACCTCAACTTCTCAAAGAACCTTCTTGAGTTTCACCTAGCCCCCAAGTTCCGCACGATAAATCGAGTTTTTCATCGTGTTTTTATAATCGGTCGATATGTTCTAATAAAAATATAAACGCATGCAGTTGTTTCCCTTCCTCCTTACGATGCATTTTATCTGAACTATGACAAATTTAAAATTGGGATTTTTTGAGCGTACAAAAACGGGTATGGCTACTACGTTTTCTGGCTAATGACGTCATGCATGATTGCTATATGTTGCTTCAAATGCAGTCTAGTCACAGAGGCCTCTGGATTGGTCAGATAGCTGTCAGGAAGGCGTAGTACTGCCTCATAACGTCACAGGCCGTTTTCAGAGCGTGCTGAAAAGTTGAAATTTTGTATCTCTTCTAAAAATGTCATAATAACCTATCGAAAACAGTGTATACAAGAAAAATAAGATATTTCCATGATCCAAGCGCAAAATTCTGTCCAATAAAAGTCGATAAAACGCAATAGGCGTTTGATGCAACCCACCTGATCTTGGCAATCCGACGCGGCGTTGTGAATTTGTCCTCCAATAAACTTGGAGGCTTCGCTATTGAGAATCTCGAGCCACGATACATTTTAATACATCCAACAATAGACCTATATCCAAAGCCAATTTGATACGAATTTGGGTATTTGATACGAGTTGGCTTTGGCATTTAACCCAGGCAGGATAGGGTAACAACAACCCAAGTGGCTTTTCTCAGTAGGTGTATCTAGTAATATTTTCTTGACTGGAATAGGTCTATTGTGTCGCCAAAATGGTATGGCGTCTGACCACTTGGACGGTGGAGTCCAAAAACGGTCTCGCTCGGATTGGTCTAGCGTTGCATCTCCATGCATATTGCATGACCCGCGCGATTGTTGCTGTTTACACTCTGCCACTTGTCAAGTGCATCCGATGCACCGCTGCATCCTTTGCGGTTACGTGATCCTCCGATCCTGGCATTGCTACCTCGCCGGACAAGGTCACTTCCGCACTGCACGCAAAAGTGCGTTTTCATGGCCTATACAACATGCACTCTCCACAGTTATATTGATTCACTCCTTCGACGTGTATGTCCGTTTCACGGTTGATAGATTTGGTCCGTGCGGGTGGATAACCAATCACCAGCGTCACGCCATGGAAAAAACCTGCATTGGCCGAACTCTACACCCTTGATCTTGGCTTTGCCCGCGTGGATCGACGTTGAAAATAGGTTGCGGAAAAACTATAATTGGAGTCGTAAGAGTTGGCTATCGACGGGCGAGTGTAGTTGCATGTGCATTGGATAGATAGTAAGGTGCGGTATTTGTCTGGATGTTCGCCGTAAATATCCCCCTTCCACTTGCACGGGAGATCATAAAATTAATACAAATGCTAACCCGTAACGTAACCTAGATGCCCTCTGGTAATATTCCACTATAGTTGCTTACTGCGACGCAGTTTCACGCACTGCAAGTATCTATGTATGAGCGCGCGTTTAGATGCCGCCCAACGAGTATGTACGTTTAGTGGCGTTTTCGTGCAGTCACGGTTCACGAATTGGAACGCATTCCAGTTGCTTCTCGAGGGAAAATAACGTAAACCACTCATGAGATCGTGAAACTAATATGCCGAATTTGACAAGGATTAAACACTTAAAGCTAGTGATAATTTTAAGAATATTAAAATCACTTCAAAAATACCTGCTTGCTCGAGAACTGTTTGCAAATTTCGAAATATTTCGCTCCAAGTTTGGTAGTCTGTTTCGCAGGGAAAATCGTGATGACTTGAACAGCGAAATGCAACGCTAATGATACATAAAACAACCTCAACACCGAGCACATGTATTATAAAACCACATCTATTATACTAATAGCTGTCACGTGTCATGCACGGTTCAACCGTCGAACAAAGATTACGCCCGACTAAAAAAATGTCGCTAGGGGATCTTTCCTAGATATTGAAAAATTATTTTTCACTGTACATCACTTAGTTCATCAAGCTTACTTACTTCACTTAGTTTAGTTACTTAGTTCTTTACTGTTGACTTAAGTTTGGCTAGTAAAAAGTCTCCCCTCTGGTGGATCTTTCCCAGTGTTAAACCATGATCTCTACTTCAGTTGAACAAGCATGCCTAGTCAAAAATCACCTATGTATAGTGGATTGTGTCACATCCTTAAAACGAAATCAGGAAAACGAAATCAGGCTATTTGCTCACCTTCTCATCTCGAGTTTGTTTTTATTTCGCTGTCACAACGCGGGGTTGTAGCTGCCGAGAGCACACGATTCAATTCCACGCAGCCAGCCAGCCGGTTTGCCAATTGCCGATCAAAGGCTCGTCGCCAGGCCAACCGAATCCACCTCTCGTCCCCACTTGACTGTGCTATTATTACATTTATATGGATGCTGTTATTGTTTTGCAGTCTGCATTGTTTAGTATGTGTCTCTATTTGGCTGTCAATCAAGAATTATCTTTCTCCCACCCGGTGAAGATTAGCAAGCAATTGAAAACTTATCGGCTATCCTGCTAATCATCGAACGATATCTTACAAAAATGCGGTCGGGTTTCTTTCCTTGAGCCCCAAACGATGAGATTTAGAGACAATTTTTTCTTCCTGTTTCGACTTATCCTGTCAACCATTCGCAGCTGGTAGTATATTTATTTTCAGTGTTGGGAAGTAACTTTTACAAAAGAACGCGTTGCCGGTAACGCGTTCTTTTTAGGTAACTCAGTTCCTTTTTAGTTCCTTTTTTAACCAATAACAATTAAGTACTGTATCGACTTTCGAGTACTTTTAATGGGTAACGGGAACTCACACGTGAGTTACTTTTCTAGTTCCTTTTGCAGCTGTTCGTCGCCGGTCACTGGTTCAAATTATTTAATGTGGGTAGATATTCCCTCTCGGAAATTTCCTAGTATAAAGTTATTTTGGTGTTTTATCAATGTTTGGCTTTTGTTTCCTCATAATCCCGGGATTACTGCTTGTAAGTAAAAAGTAACTTGACGGAACTAGTTCCTTTTGGGTAACTTTACAGTTCCTTTTGTGGTCAGGTAACTCATCAGGTAACTAGTTCCTTTTAAAAGCAAGTAACTTAACTGGGAACTAGTTCCTTTTTTTTCGTAACTTGCCCAACACTGCTTATTTCTAGTGATTAGGCTAAAGGATTAGATACTGTTGACTCTTCGTAGAGCGTGTTGCTCAGCGAGTCGCTCCCTGAACGTGCCTGCTTCGTGCTTTATTGATTAATTATGATCGATATCTTTAATGCATTACGAAGACATGTATTTTGTGATTTATTGTATTTGTTTTGCTCCAGCCAGGATTTACTCCAGCACCGAGAGCACGGCACTGCCGCGTGTAACTCAAGCCAAGTTTTGAATTTTCTCGCGACAGCTTCTCTGTTTTTATTCCCGGAGCGTTCATGTTGGTCAGCTGTCAGCCAACCGTAGATATCTGCGCAGAATATTTCCTGGTGGAAATAGAATACGAAATGGCATCCAACCAGAATACGTATGATAATTTGTAGCACTGGGACTATTTCCATTTCCTAGCATTTAATTTGTAATGCAATGCAGGACTTTATACTTTGATCGGGAGCTAGTTGTAAACAACTTGCTGTTAGAAAATGTATCCTTGGAAATGTGATGTAAAAAAATAACGCGTTAAAAGATAGATGCATAAAGAGGTGTCACTTTCACTATCCCAAGAGCAAATATCTTACATGCCTCATAGTGCTGTATTATATAATGCAACATATCTGTGAGTGGGAGGGCAATCGAATAAACTGCACCCAAGCATGGATGCAACCCCGGGTCCTTAGCTCATCGGTAAACAGTTCTTCCAGGCAAGCCACGAGACCCGATTCACATCATGGCCTAGACGAACCCTCGTCGCCGTTTCGGCGCCCTTATAGCTACTTCGTCCTTAAAGGCTGCATGAAGAATAGCTTCCTCAACGTACAGACGTTTTCTCCGCTTGTTGACCGGTGAGGTGCGTTTGTGTGTGTTTCAGAGGCGATGAGTGGACTGACGTAGCCGGCGACTTGTTCGAGGAGCTGACGCACAACGCCAAGTGGAAGGTGATGATGTGCAGCATCGACGGATACGAACAGCAGCAAGAGCTGCGGACCAGAGAGGACAGTCCCGCGCCTGCCGTCAGCTTGTTTGACCTCAACGGGAGTACGGTACGCAATAGACCCAAAATACCTGTGGCTGCCCATAGATTTCTTCTGCAGTCTTACACTATAACTTTACTCCTATAGAACTCTGGACGAGAACTCCAGGTAGTAAGCCATTCTTGAGATGTTTAGAAAAGCTTAGTGTAGTTTTTGTCTTTCCTACATTAGAGAAAAGTTGAAGGGTAGGGCTGCTGTACAGTGCAATTGATATGCTCACCATTGAGGGATTTCCCATTTTGTCTCAGAAAAAACTAGACTACTGACTACTGAGCTTCGATGTCATCTTCAAACTTTGAGGTTGTAGAGAGTTTCCACAAAAATGGCGCTTTGTCAGCCTGGGCACCCATACATATAAGCAATAGTTGCGTTTCTATCCTTGCGTATGAAATAGATTTGTGATTTGCATGGTTACATGGAAAATGACCAGAGAATCGGAACCTGACAATTTTGTATTCATAACTTCCCAGGACATCAATGTGGCTGACGAAATGGTCAGGAACCGACATGCAGTATACCTGGACCCCAAGAAAACGGCCGAAGTCAACACTGAAAAGATGGCTGGCAGCACCAGTAGCGTCAACTACACAGACTCCTCCCACAGTGCGGCAGATACGACGGCATCGACGCTGAGCCTGAACGCCCAGGGCCTGAGCGGAAGATCGAGCGAGATTTCGATCAGCTGCAGCGAATCGGACGGTGGGCCGTCAGCGATTAAAAGTCCTAACTCGAGTCGTATTGCTGCTAACTTCAACAGCACCCACACAAAAGACGAGTCGATGCCCAGAAATCCAAACACAGCTACTCTTCCACAGGCCGATTCGGCGTCACAATCGCTCATCGCTTCAGAGAACAGCAGCGGAGGTCCAAGAATCGACCATAACAAAATGTACAGGCAGATTTGCCCTGACGACGCTGACATGGAGCTGTATTAAGGCGTTAGTTTCTATTTGGTATCCCAATTGGTTTTAGTATTAGTTGTGTTTACGTATTCCGTAGTTTATTTGTCAATCAACCTTTGTGTTGTGTCGATTTTGAAATAAGTTAGTAGTTACTGGTTATGCATTTTCTGTCCGTCACGGAATTTTTTATTTCCCGCCAATAAGTAAAATTAATTTGAACATTGCATAGTCAGACAAATTCTTCACCATTGAATTATAGTTGATTGACAAGCTAGACTTTTTCATCCAAATATCGAAGCTAAGTCACCAATAACTTCTCTACATTTTTTAGGCTAGTATTTTTTTATTGTTTAAACTGGCTGGGAGATTGGCTCAGGAAATTCAATTTTGCGGGAAATATGGACAGGGGGAGTTGTGCATAAGCTGGAGCAACCAACAAACGGGAATGTGTGGTGGAAAGTTGTGATAATCAGTCTGAATTATTTTTGCTCACGGGCTGCAGAAAGGAATGAAAAGTTGCGTGAGATTTTCCCCTTCATAAAACTAATACGGCTCTGATGTGTGTATGTATTTTTGATACAAGTTGCTGGCGACATGACTGGAATGCCGCTTTTGTTTGTCTACATGTTATCTAGGTATGTTTTTCCCTAAATTGTCTACATTTAACTACTAAGCCAATGCATTAATGATGGATAAAATGCTCAAATATTACTGAGCTGGAATTAAGGTATCCAATATTATTTAGTAATTTCTTTCTCAGCATTTTATGCCATAAGAGATTACTCGGCTAGTGTAGATGATTTGTGTAGAGGAAAAGAAGTAGTAATAACTTCGGTTTTACAATACTTAATGACCTCAACATTTAGGCTACCTTCATATTGTTGAATCTCCTATTACCGTTAACTCATATCATAACTAGAATATGTGTTAGTTTTACTACATTATAAAATGTACATAACATGACGTGCCAATTACTAATTAAAATTGGTTACAGCAATCTTCTATCTTGTGTATAGTATCTTCCACGCCATGCCCCATTGTCCATCCATCAGCATCACTACTAGAGTTTAGATTTAAAACTTCTGCTTCTTGGCTATGCTTGAGATTTATTGACAAGAGTACCGAAAAAGTTTGAGCGAAGAGATGGGCTGGGGTAATGGGCGCTGCCCTATTTTTGGTCAAAATCAAATAGCGAATTAAGAGTCTGTGTCCGGCTAAGTTAGAGCGTCCAGTATAGTAAATATCCTACATCAAAAACAAAATATATCCGATCTTTGGGTGACCGCTACCTGCATATACAACAATCCCCTTTAGATCTCCAACATTTGTTTACAAAGATTAGTTAGTCAACAAACTAAAACTAAATTACCAGTTATAATATTACGGCCCGCTATCGCTGTTGCTGATTGCACCCCGATAGGATATGTAGATGGGATGGTGTGATCAGTGATGGCCGGTGCTTCATTAGCCACCCGGGGCACATCCAAAATAGAGGATATCCGGGGGGGGGGGG
>QKMV01004192.1:0-10473 GCA_003287335.1 Lednia tumana
TAATATAATGTATGATTGGCACTTCGTGTCAATACAGTCAGTTGTTACCATTAAGTTTCCAAGGCCAAACGCCTCTATTTGAAGCTTGCTACAGCAGAAGTGCCCTGCTGAAAACATGCTCAACATCTTCTGTTGTGGTTTTTGGCAAATCTGTGCTGGTTTTTTCATTTCGAAGCTCATCAATACGTGCTAAATACAAGTTTATGACTAACCGATCGCAAAAAATAGGATAACCATCGTTGTAATACGCAATTTGTATAGCGAATAATGTAATAACTACCTGAACCAATTCACCTAGTTTTTTTCAAAAGTTGGTACTACTACTACTACTACATCTAGTGTGGTAAGCTTATAAAAAATTAATTGTATGCTATATACCACCATGCCGCTACCTAGACAGTTTTTTCTGCAGTGTACAGTGCAACCATATTATCGTAACACTCCCAAATTTCCAACAGTACCCATGATATTATGCATTGTATAACATACCAACGTCGTGACAATTGCTAGACCTAAACACCGCCACCTTGACATTATATCAGTCTCGCTATCACTATCAACACCACAATACCAGTCGAAACGCACTCAGAGATCACGTCATACGGGCTTGCAGCCTTAAGAGGGCTGTGGACGGTCGACTGTCCATGAAACTGCTCTACGCTCTAGCATGGAGAGTGCCTTCGTTTTATCGGTTTAGCGGTTCCGTAACTCACACTTTCTGAGCCCTAAAAATGCTTAAAAGATTCTGAAAAAATATCAGTGTATGGAGAACGGATAAATAGACGTACCCGACTAAGCCACAACCCAAAGGTGCAAACGGCCTAGCCACAAATAATTCCCAAACGTTGCTGAAATGAGGTACCTTCAAAAACGCAGAACTCCAAATAAATCCAAACAGCTGGACACTAAATCACGTCAGGTACCTCTATTTACTCTTCCTCCATGCACTGAATGTTTTCCCTTTAGGACATAAAAAGTGTCGGATACGATCTTTGCGCGCAAGCCTTCGCTAACATACCTAGCCAGCCGTCCACAGCCCTCTTAAGCCAGCATAGATCGCACTCACTAATTATCAGTTAACAATTAGATTAGCAGCGTTACGCGGTGCCTCGCCTCGCGTTGCCCCGCGTTACGTGCACGGTAACCTAGGTGACACATGTGCGGGTCGAACGTAGCATGAACATTAACATGAACATTAACATGACGCGCATTTGGCGAGTAGTCCATCCGACCGTGCCGTCCGACCGTCCGACCGTCCATCCGTCGGGATCCATTCGACCGTGCCTTGGATGACAGTAGGGAGGGGGGATGATTGAAGAGGTGTTGATGTAGGGGGTGATGATGTGTATTTAGTGGTGGTTGGGGTTATTAGGTGGATGCAAGGATATTACACGTACATTTTAGAAAGCCACATTAGCAACAGTGGTACCAACTGTAAAAATTGCTTACTGAATTGGTCCAGGTAGTTATAACATTGCTGGCAATACTAATTGCGATTAACGACGATATTTCTAGTATTTTTTGTGGTCAATTAGTCAAACACTTGTATTTAACAGGTATTGATGAGCGTGGAAATGAGATAACCTGCAAAGATTTGGAACTAAACATATTAAGCATGCTTCCAGCAGTGTACTTTTGCTACAGCAAGCTTCAAATATGGCCGTTTAGGCCTTGGAAACCTTATGGTTAGAAGACTGAATAGCAAGCTTCAAATATGACCGTTAAGACCTGGGAAACCATGGTAACAAGAATGTATAGCAAGCTTCAAATATGGCCGTTTAGGCCTTGGAAACCTTATGGTAACAAGAATGTATTGCAAGCTTCAAATATGGCCGTTTAGGCCTTGGAGACCTCATGGTAACAAGACTGTATAGCAAGCTTCAAGTATGGCCGTTTAGGCCTTGGAAATCTTACGGTTAGAAGACTGAATAGCAAGCTTCAAATATGACCGTTTAGGCCTTGGAAACCTTATGGTAACAAGACCATGTAGACATCGTAGTTTAAAATCAGTTTTTTTGGAAATCACTTTTATTAAAACAGCATGCTTGAAAGCGTCGTGCAATATAGAAATTGGCTCCCCGGGCTCGATCCCAATGACTGACTATCCCATAGTTTTAATCTCCTGAGATCATTAATTTCGGGCTAGTTCCTCGAGAACATGCCACAAGGACCAGAGCCTCCTTCAGCACTCCCTTCCCATTCCTGACCCCCCTCCCGAAAAGCTGCACAGCAGCTTGAAATGCTCGCGGTACTCAGCCTACACACAGATAAAAGCGCACATAAATAACGTGTTTTCTTTGCTTTTCACAATTTATTTTCGCAGAGAGAAATAGATCAAAGGGGGCTTACTATAGCTATTGATATTTGGAGTATGAGTAATGTCTTGCTGCGAGGGGAACGCTGCTGCGTTATCCAGATTTACGTCACCGGCTCCAAACGGTGCAATGTTTCACCGGATGTCGCCGACGACGTGTCGCGAACATTCTCTGCCGAGGTTTTGCCCTTCGCGATGTCGTGAAATAGCCGTCAGAAACAATTCGGGTCACTCGACTGATACCCTTTGATGCCCGTTGCATTTGATTTAACGGTGGCCGTTGTTCAATTCGTTCACAGAATGGGAATTCTCGATTTTCGGGATTTTAGTTCAATTTCTAGGACATAAGTTGGATACGATCAGGGCGTGCAATCCTTCGCAAACTAACCTAGCCAGCCGTCCACAGCCCTCTAAACTAAAAGAGTGCATTACTTCTTACTAATTAGAGGCGGATAATAGACCCAATTAAAAAAGTCATTCCAGAGCCGATTAAAACCGTGTGTGTAATGCTGTCCTCATTGTGTTACATTTTAAAAAGTCCTTATTGACTCTGGATTAAACCTTTTTGAATGTTGTGTATTGAAATTTTTATAATAATGCCACTTCCACGGCCCTCTTAAATATTTTCACCCAAAAGAGCAAACAGGAACAGGGCCATTTAGGGTCCTCGTGAGCTCTGAAAAACGAGACTATCCTAAGTAGGGTTAATTTCAAGGTACAGCGTACTACGAAAAAAACGTGTGCACACATCCATTCTATTCGCAAAGCAGTCGCGTTTACAAGAATGTGCAATTCACGGTGCATTTGCATCTCATCCAGGAATTTAATTAACTCGCTCACAACCTGCATCGGGCAACAAAAGATGCACAAAGCTCATCACCTCCCCCCCCCCCCCCCCCCACACACACACGCACACACACACACACACACACACACACATACACATACACACACACACACAGACAGGCACTGACACGTATCATCTGCAAAGGGTCGAGTCGTTGACGTCATATGCAGGCTTTCAAGAGCTTATTATATGCACTGAGAGTGCAAATATAGGCCATGTGTGCGTGCGTTTGTGTGTGTGTGTGTGTGAGCGAAATTTGTATGTCTCTCGAAAAACACACGGGCGAGGGGGGGGGTGTCGTGTCCACAGCGACACGATGTCTCTAGAGTTCAAACAATGGAGCGTTAAAGAGGATGCGCCCTTTGCCACTATCGTCACCTTTAGTTTGGCTTTCCAGCCACGCGCTTTCGGTAACATCCATCACCGGCGACCTATATTTGGCTGGTGAAGCCCATTTTTCGCGTAGTTGAGGTTGACGGATTGGGGTTTCACGTTGCTAGGATTTGCCGAGGATTACCGGTCGGCAAGACAGTATCGAAAGTATTGTTGTCATAAGGTTTCCACGGCCTAAACGTCCATGTTTGAAGCTTGCTATACAGTCTTGTTAACACAAGGTTTCCAAGGCCTAAACGGTCATGTTTGAAGCTTGCTATACAGTCTTGTTGCCATGGTTTCCAAGGCCTAAACGGCCATTTTGAAGCTTGCTATACAGTCTTGTTGCCATGGTTTCCAAGGCCTAAACGGCCATTTTGAAGCTTGCTATACTGTCTTGTTACCATAAGGTTTCCAAGGCCTAAACGGCCATGTTTGAAGCTCGCTAAACAGTCTTGTTACCATGGTATCCAAGACCTAAACGGCCATATTTGAAGCCGAGGAAATGATATATAGTGTTTGATTAGTGTATGTAGTATATATAATCATAATCATGTATAGTAAAAGGCACTGCTGGAAACATGCTTAACATATTGGGTGCCAAATCTGAGCTGGTTTTTTTATTTCCATGCGCACAGATTCATGCTACATTCAAGTGTTCGAATCAAATTACAAAATACGAGAAATGTCAGTGTAAAACGCATGAGTATCGCCAGTGACTATTTTCGTAATTGCTATTCCAGAGTCAATGAGGACGATTCAATTTGTTGTGCAATGCATTTCTTGAACGGGGGATACGTTTTCATTTAGTACTCTTTGACTCTGGAATGGTTATTAAGAAAATCGTCCTTTGCATTTACCTGAACTAATTCAGAAAGACTTTTCTGCAGTTGGTACCACTTACTTCTCGTGTGTAAGCTTTTAAAAATTTTAGTTTAAAAATCCAAAACAACCGGAAAATGGACACATAAAAACATCAGCGTCTGTAAAGCGTCGCTTGAGGGTTTAAATTTTGAACCCTTTTAAGCATGGAGTGTTTGTTTCTGCTTGCGTATGTAACCAGATCCAAATTTAAATAAATTTATATTCCAAAAGTATTAAGTATAAACTCATTGCGTTAAATTTCGTTCGTGGAGAACGATCCATATTTTCCTTTTCCATTTTAATGTACCTAAAAAAGGAATCTACATTCTACACTTATACACTCTTGTCTTTGGGCTGAGCTAACCAGCCCCTTACTTGCGAATTACGCCCACACGACAGCTTCGATTAATCCACATATATGTATCCCTTGCCAGCTTCGGTGAATGCGCGGTGCATCGGGAGATTCGACGAAAATGGCTTACCTGCAACAGAAAGAAAAACATAAGTCAGCACGTGTCACAATAAATATACGACGATTTTGCGGGATATAGACAACAGCCGCTTCAATTGTATCTATACACGTAGTGTGGGGTTGCTTTAATATAAAACTTTATACCGTTTCGTTATTGCCATCGGCATTGGCGAAGTGAAGTGGCTGTTGAAATGAACATCCCTTGTGACAGCTGTCATTTCATAGAACAGCGTTATTGTTTACATTTTTCCCTCTATGGTAACGCTTTAAAAACAAAACAACAAACCCTCGTGCACTTTTTAAGAGGGCTGTGGACGGCTGGCTGGGGTTTGATTGCGAAGACTTGCGTGCCCTGATCGTATCCGACACTTTTTATGTCTTAAAGATTCAACGAAAATCTTGCAAAAAAATCAGTGCATGGAGGAAGAGTAAATTGAGGTACCTGACATAACTTGGGTGTCCAAACGTTTGGATTTACTTGAAGCTATGGATTTTTGAAAGGACCTAGTTCAAGCAACGTTTGGGAATTATTTCAGGCTTGGCTTCATGCACCTTTAGGTTGTTGTTTAGTCAGGTACCTCTATTTATCCTTTTTTAATGCACTGATTGTTCTTCAGACTCTTTTGAGCACTTTCGGGGGTCAGAAAGTGTCAGATACGGAACGTTTCAGCCGATAAAACGAAGCCACTCTGCATGCTAGAGCGTTGGGCAGTTTCACGGACAGCCGACCGTCCACAGCCCTCTTAAAAACAAACGCTATTTTCGATCGAAACCAACCAATCAGCGTGCATGATAGTCATCGCCGTTCAAACAAAGGGTCCAACATTTGCACTGACGACATCTTTCCGCAAATATCGAACACGAATTCAGCGAGTAACGTTCCATCAAAACCGAGTACCGTGCACTATTCAGCGATATTACTATTGTTAGGTATTAAAATAATAATGAATGCATTTCCTGTGTTCAATTGCGCTCAGAGTTTTAGGCATTGACTGCTGTTCAACCACGCAAACTTGCAAATAGGACATTAGTGAGCATCGACTGTTAAAATAGCACTGTAAATATTAGATGTCACATGGTAACGTACACCGAATTGCTGACATGATATCCAATCAAGCGGAATGGATGCTTGTAGCAATGTCTTGTGCTTAATGAGCCGTGCTCGGGATTGGAACCTGAAACCCGCCACTGCAGAATATCCCGTGTCGGCCCGCTGCAGGAATGGCAGAGTCGAAAAGATCGGCACTGAGAAGTGTATTAACTACTTCCTGCGGCACGCCTATTGTATTCCGATGAGTTATTGCTCTGTACTGTTTAGGTAAATGACCGGTTCATCTCGATTCTTATCTACGTTAGATAGGTCAACTGTAGCATGCTTTATTGGACGAATATATGCGTTTAAGATTGAATTCTTAAGACTCGTGTCTTCTGCCTAATTTCAGCACTAGTTTGCAAAAAAACTGTTGGTAAATGGGTTTAACTGTTGAGTACTTCTAACAAACAAACTGCCAGCGTTTCGCTAACTATACTGAATGCTTCTTCGGGGCAGTTTGTTTGTTAGAAGTGCCCAGAGTTTCAAATTATTATTTGAAACGGTACTGGGTCTTGGATTTTCAACATATCAGCTGAGATAGAATGGGAATTTGTGATTTTTATAGTTGAATTTTGGG
Organism: Lednia tumana; assembly: GCA_003287335.1. Taxonomy (NCBI): domain Eukaryota; kingdom Metazoa; phylum Arthropoda; class Insecta; order Plecoptera; family Nemouridae; genus Lednia; species Lednia tumana. Next base: position 6,540 of record QKMV01004192.1, read on the forward strand.
AAGCGTATCTAGGTTTTATCGGAATGGGGTTAAAAATTCGTGCGATTTTGAAGAAACTATTGCTCAAGTTTGTTTACGCAAGATTCTAGCAAATTTCTAATAACTAGAAGAATAGATGTGTTAAAAATGGTAATGTGTCTTGGATGTTCCCTCCGAGAGTATGCGAATTTGTGATTTTACACTTGAACTTTGGACAGCGTATGCAGATTTAATCGGAAGAAGTTTTCAAAATTATGGGATTTGAAGAAAATATTGCTCCAGTTTGTTTTCGCAAGATTCTAGCTTTTTGTGATTTTTACAATTTGAATTTGAATTTTCGACAGCGTACGTAGGGTTTATCGGACATATTGTGCAATTTTGTTTACACAATAGACTAGCGGATTTCTAAAAACTACTGATTTTTTTTTAGTTATTTCATTTTTCGCAAGCCGTATTTTTAAAATGCACAAAGCAACAATTTTTCCCAATCGCCGACCTGCTTTCATTTCACAAGGTATGAATAGTAGGATAGTTAAAATGAACTTATTTAATTATTATTCAAAATAAATTATAAGTCATTTCCTGCCAATCGTTCCAAAAGAAACTATAAGCCGAACTCGAAACGTAAAATTAGAATAGCGCCGCGAACGCCAGAACATAATGTCGCATTGGTATTGCCATGAATAAAATGTGAAGTAATTCGAGTGCATAATTCAGAGAGCTGACGCAGTCCGAATAAATTACCTGAAATACTACGCTGAATTCGTTACGTCTGACCAAATATCATTCGATTTGACACAAATTAAGTATGCACCGTAACAACAGTAAAATAGGGACGTGGTAAAAGCTGGGAGGCTAGCGTTGCATGATTCGACACTATTGAACGATACCAAACATTTGGTTTTAAAATCGGTTTCCAACAACAATTACCAATCAATCGCACGCCATATTATTCAAAACTCTGCATATGGACTTTGATATGCGACGAGTATCAACAACTTTCCATTCGTGCTCGAATTCACTCGAATTGGTATATGTAACTCTTACAAAAACCAAACCGAACCCAATGAAGGAGAAACCGAATCGATGAACACACAAATAAGACCAAGGCAATTGAACCTTCCAGATACCTTCCGCGGCTACCAATGAACTGCCGACGATTGATTCTTTGTCAGCAAGATGGCCAGAGATTTACAATTTCTCCGCGGCCAACGATTCGTGCAGAAGATTCGAACCACGGAGAACGAGAGAGAGACGACGAGAGAGAGAGACGACTGACGTCTTTTCAAACCAACAACAAAGCCCGCGACAGAGACGACGCTATCGTATTTCTCCCGGCCCTGAAAGAGAGGACAATAGCCAAGAAACCTTGTTGCCCGACGGTATGCTGTTTTTCGTTTGGAACTATTTCTGTTATGTTATGTTGGCAACGCGCACAGGGTGTGGGTGGCACGAAAGGTCGGCCTACACACTAAGGGAATGCAACTTAACAAATAAATATAACGGCTAGAGCAACTATAAAAGTTCGGACACCTTTGCGAGCGGCTCGAGCTAAAGTGCTGCTTCTTGCGCGAGACACAATGCACGGCGCGCAAACGGAGGAAAGCACTGGAATTGCCTGGAATAGACGTTTCGCGAGTGTGTGGCGAAAAGTTCGGCGGAACGCGGATTCAAATACAGAAATAAAACACTTTCCGAACGGTTTTCGCGGGGAAAAAAAAGTGCGAATACGAATTCTGTGCGCGCGCACGCGCGATAGAGTCGAGTTTACTATCTAGGTGGCCGATACCGAGTGTCTTCTTCTTTTTGCTTTCAGAGGCACTTTTAAAACTTTCAAGCAACGTTACGACTTCAGAGACTTTTATTGCCCTGATCACACCCTCACACATTTAAATTTGAAACCCATCCCTGTATATTCACAAGCAAACACAAAGCAACCAGCTCCAACCGAAACCACCCAGACTTTTCTAACAACCGTCCCGTTTCCTGCATACTAACGTTATTATTGTGTTCCATGTTTCATTCGCTGTGTTTAACAGGGCCGAGATTTACGACAGCTCGATTGGGAGCATTGTGACTGGATATCTCGTGTTTCTTAACTGTCTGTTACAGGGTTGTTTCGCCCGTCAGGGAGTAAGGATACCGAAAGGCACCCCCGCTGAGGTTCAGCGACGGGGTCAACCCATATTATTATCCCCGCCCTGGCGTCTTTATGGTCCAACATAGAGCCCTCGGGCTGGCATAGCCATGATGAAGAAATCCGACCCGTATCTACGATGTTACTTTGCGACGTGGCACTCCCAAGAAAGACAAATAGGGATAAAGAAGACCAATAATTAAACATAATCGGTATGTAGTTATCTCACGACAGATAATTTCACGGGTGATTTTGTGTATCCTGTATTCTTATTCAAATAGCACCGATATCAAGTTTGTTCTGTTGTAAGGAAACCTTTAGGTAGCTCTGCAGGGCGATTACGTAACTTAAGATCTGGCGTTATCGGCAAAAATCGATTATAATCAGCAGCTTACATAATATAGACAATTCTTATCGATTTTAGTAGACAACGCCGAATCTAGGAACGGAAAACGGTCGCCGGAGAGAAATACACGTATATCCGGTTTCAATGGAGAAAACTTGATCTGCTATCTCTGTTATCGGCCAATGCACGATTTCAGGAGTGTAGTCTTTGCTTTAGTTACGAGTGCACTGAATGTATGCGTATCGAGAGGTGATTAGGTTTGTTGAAATCTATGTTTGTTTGACAGGACTTGGGTGTTCTACCCGTAATGACTTGGTCGCTAACTCGAGCACAGAGCTGTGTTGCTAAATACCAAATTGCCTCCCCAACCCGTCTACCTACCTGCACAATAAATCCTAAAATCTGCCTAGCAATATGGCATGTGAGAGTTGCACTTGGTCTACGAGATATTTGACAACATAGCCAGTCCCATCTATTCTGCCTGATAACATGTTTGGGGAGTTAACATGGATAACAAGTGTGAGGAAATCCCCATCATTAGAGCCTAATCATTAGAACGTTTAAAAATTCCGTGCACTTCTAACTAACCAAAGACTATACGTTATCACGCTGCACTGCAGTTTAAAACTGTTTTTAAAAATCTATCGTGGTGGTCAAATCTACGTTCTTCCACAAATCTCTCACAATCGGTCGTCCAGATCGCAATCCCAAAAAGACTAGTCCTGGACCGGAACACAACTGAACCACAAAGCGACCAACGCCAGTCGTTCTGTTCTTATTTTCGAACTGCTGCAGACTCGCGCGAACCGCTCCGGCGATCACATGCCGGATAAAAAAGCGGTCGCGGTTCACGTCGAGCCGGCGTCGGAGGTGGCAATCGCCAAGCAAATGTGTATTAGGAAGCTGGAGAAAGCCGTGCAACGCCGTCCGTGTAACGCAACTGATGACAAGACGCAGGGGCGTCCTTTCAGCGGCGAATTGTAATTAAGTTTTCTTTTCAATCGTACCTACGCGTCGTGGCGACGTGTTCGACAGGCGGGCGCGCACAAAGGAGGACGCTTCGTGTGGGGCGATTGCCAGGCTCGAGTCTTGTGGCGTTTTACGCAGAATTCGTTTTGTGTTTTGAGCGCTGCAGCGGTGAGCGACAAAAAGAGACGCGCATTTGAACTGGATGCCGTGACAGAGAGTGGAGTTGAAATATAATTAAATACACTTAGTCTAAGGGCTCGTCCAACCACGACAGAAATAGACGCACACTACGTTTTTTTAAGGTTACCATACTAAGAGAAGTGGTACCAAATTTATAAAATAACTTAGTGAATTGGTCTAGGTAGATAAAGCATTACTAGCCCTACCTAGTCGTCCATTGGACGACTAGCGTTCCAGAGGCGATCGACATTGGGGGATTTTTAACGCCATAAGAAAAGCATTGTCCCCCAAAGTTGATTGACTCTGGAATTCCTTGATCACTA
>QKMV01004193.1:0-10473 GCA_003287335.1 Lednia tumana
CACACACACACACACACACACACACACACACACACACACACACACACACACGCACGCACACACACACACACACACACGCACACACACACACACACACACACGCACACACACATGCACATACACATGTGGTTGCATAACGTTTTTCCCTACTGCGGGCATGCATTGAAAGTGGAAACGCCAGCTGAGGCTGGCTCTGTGAGGCTCGGGCTGGAGAGCCTCGTGTGGGAACTGGACCGTCATTCAGTACACCGGCAATTGAATAATCTCGACCACACCAACGCGCGGTTTATAATTAGTTTCGCCGCGTCCGATATGAGGCCGCTTTTAATTGGCTTATACGACGCCTAAATCTCCTGTTTGCCGACCGAATTCTCTCTCTCTCTCTACTATGGACGAACCGCGCACCTCCCTTTATATAACACGCGGCTGGAGAGGAAACTAAACTATACATGTACTGCACACGATATTTTTTGTCTCCTTTTCAAGTCAAGTCAATTAAAAATAATTTTTTATTTCATTGTGCCATATATGCACACGTTCCTCTGAAACAAATTATAAGTAATTTACGTACCACGTCGTTTTGGAGCTATAGAAATATGTAAGTTAGGTAAAAATTGATTAAAATAAATTCAATAGCCGTGATTCCATTTAATATGATTGCAATGAATAAAAGTTTGTGAAAATAAAGAACGACTCGCTTTTAGTCATTAGCGTCGAACCGAAGAAGGGCGTGAAGCTTGAACTTATGCCTTGTCCCGATGTTGCACTAAAACGATAATTGGCGAGCTAAATGTGTCGATTAACGTCGGTAAAGAAGTGCGGCGAGGCAAAAGTGTGTACAATCTTCGTGGTGGACGTAGGTTCAAAGACAACAAGACATAAAATCAGGTTCAGACAATATTTGCGCATCGCATACTCTTTCCCGAATTTCCTTCCCTTTCACCTGGCCGAAGAGGCATGCGTACACGACGGCTGAACGTATAGCGCGCGTGGGTTTGCGCAAAGTACACACTTGTGTGTTTAGTTTGTTTAGTAAAGTCACCAATTGAGCTGCTGCTGCTGCTGCTGCCGCCGCCGCTGCGTACATTCGAGACCACATTATTCTCTTTGAGTTTGAGTGGGCTTATGTTCTAATACGCATTGATGGCATGTCGAGACTAGTCTTGTGTGTTGTTGCGAGGAGCGAGTGCTCGAGTAAAGACGCGGCATTCAATTCACTTGAGACGTCTCTGTATTGTTATAATTGCCAAATACTCGGCACGGAGAAACAAGACTTCAATTAGCTTTGGTCCAAACAATGTACAAATAATTCATAGTATCTATTTGCTAGTCAAAGGGTGTGATTCAAACTATGTCTTTGAGAGAAGCAAACAAGCTGAGAAGGGAAACGCATCAATTCGAACAACTAAACGTACAGACTTTGTTTACTTATCGCACAGGTAGAATACGTTTGCTGTGGAATCGATCTGTTACTAGCTAATCTCAGCTCTCAACCTCAATATGGTGAAAATTAATGAGCATTGAAAGTTTTTAGCTCGTTTTTTTCCTGCCATCCCTTGATGCCATCGTAGTTCATGGTAGCTAAAAAAAAAGTGATCGTTTCGTTCTATTATAAGTGCAATGACATGTCTGAAAGGGATTTCTGGGCTTGATGGCGATAAAAGCATACTTACGATGAAAGAAAATCGATGACTATCATTTAATTGCTAGATCGCATGTTTTAGTACGTTTCCAAGAACAAGAAGATCCACTTATTTTTGCAAGAAGCAATAACGTGCAAATTCATTTTGACTGGTTTAAATGCTTCTTTATTTGATTCACAGCTTTGATGCGAAAAATGCTTTGGCTAATGTTTATATGATGTCACCAAAAATATAAATACACTTTTCGAAGCTTGTCAATTTCCCATCTATTGTGAAAAACATGATTTTCACAGTCAGTATAATCAAAGTAGCATCACGTTTAAACCTGCAAGCTTTAGCTCAGAACCGATATTAAAAATGAAATGATTTTTACTTAGAAGCTGATAAAAACATTAGATTGAAATACTAATTAGCCTTAATTAATGACATTAATTATAGGTCATGTCAAACTAGTAAGCACAAAAACTGCTGACATCGTTCACTTTATGCTTCAGGCTGGCATAAAAAGGTTCTTTTTGTCTCACTACTTCCAGCACTTAACTCCCTGTGACGTTGATTTTGCCAGACTTCCTGAAAAGACTGGCACACATAAAAGATTCCTATCATTCATCTTCGCACTTCTTTGTCACTTTGAAAAAGGTTTTACAATAATAGGATTGCATTCTCGCACCCCTTCGACTGCTGTATTATCACGGCAAATTGAAAAAAAAGTGAAAAAGAAAGTGAAAATTGTCGGGGTGTTTAAGTTATAAATGCCGAAAGCTTTTGTAGACTTAAGCTAGTTAATAAAAGATAAAAGCTACGACGTGTTTGTACAACTTACTACATCTCGCCCCCGTTTCGGTATACTCAGATGCAAATTAGTTCTCATAATCTTGGTGACGACGTTATCGAATGGGGGTGAAAAGAAAGTTGCAGTATAAACGAAAATGAAGTCACTACCCCTCGACTTTCTGTATCAGCAATATTTTTTGTAATTCTATTGAAATGTTAAAGCTAAACTGCCTATCCGAATATTATAGAAACTTAAAATCTATCAGATGTTCCTCTCGAAGCGTACACTAGGGCGTTAAGCGGTAATTTTTTTTCAGTTTCATTTTCTATGCAGATGAAAAAAGAAGCCTATCTTCTACGCGATGTTAGTAAATACTTATTTTCACTTTCCATCGAAATAGTTTCCTTTTCCCAGGAAAAAAAGGTTACAGAACGAGGCACCAGTAGGTGGAATAACCATGACACATGAGGCAGCCTTTAATTCCTCAATTTTACTTTTGTTCTGCCTCTGATTTTAATGTTGGACCACCTGCACACAATGGCTTGCTGGAAACGCTTTGTAATTTCCATAACTCGCAGTTGTTTTTCTAAATCAATCTTGAATTCAATTAGCATTAGAGTGAGACTGGGAAATCGCTCATGCATAGCGCAACCCAAACGACTCTTCTTCGCGCCGTTTATGCCGAGCGAAACATTTGTCACGTCTCCGGCAGGACTTGAATGTATAATATTAGTGAAATACTAAGCAATTTATGTAATTTATTAACGCTAAGAATACGCCATCTTTCAGGATGAGTAGAGTTCTTATGCCCGGCGAACAGCCATTAGACACAAACTATCCGTGTTGTTCGACGTGCTAGTATGCAAATGAGATGTGCTGTGCGGAAACGACGAGCATAATTATCGCATCAAACTTGCAGCTTCTAGCGCCGATAGTTGGGCTGCAGAATTAATATTGCCGCTTGAATATGCTCGCTTGTTTCTATGTCAGTTTGTTTGTTTGTTTGTTTGTTTGTTTGTTTGTCGATCGCTGGAGTCGAGGGCGACGCTCCCCCGGCTGCGTCTTATTATTTGCTCGATCGCGCCATAACGAGTTCTCCGTTCTCCGTCCTCCTTTCTGTTCCACGTTCGTTCCTTCGCGACGGAGTCGGATCGCCACCGTGTGTTCGTTATTGCTTCTTTCGGTGGAAAGCCATTTCCTTTTATCACTTTTTGGTACTCCAGTCATTTGCACAAGTTTGTTCACATTTGCCAACTTTAAAAACAAGTTTGGGCCTCAAAAAATGGTACGCCGTTTCGTTTTTTTCTGTGTGGAGAATGCTCAGTCCTTTTTTAATATTGTATGAACGTGAAGGCTAGAATTTTGCATAAAACAACTTGAGGCATAATAATTTGGAGCGGCTACAAACACCGAGCCAAGTGTTTTTTTTTTTCACTTTCGGCTTGCAAGTAGGAATTGAGATTTTACGTGAGCGAAATGAGCAAAAGGAGAAAGAGAACTTTGTGTGCCTATCAGAACTCAAAATCAGAACTCTGTGACCCCAAAAGTTGGTTCACGTGGCATTTTATAAGGCGAGTGTACGTTCGAAAACAACCGAAAAATGTAAATTTAAAAAAAGTGGATGCGCCGAGTATGTGGAGGAGCCATGAAGAATGACTTGCTCTGCGGGATGCGTTTAGGAGCTCTCAAAATAATGCTACGTCTTGTGACGCCATAATACTAAAGATATTTTTTGCAGATCAACAACAAATGATTTAGGGCCAGTTTTACCATGTTTGGTTAGCGATGGATTTTGTGCTGGTTAAAAGTTATCCCCTGAGTAAGCAATTTTCGGGTATTACGATGTCTAGTTAGTGGCTACACGTAAGTGAAGTATCGGATTCGTTATCCCATACCTTGGGTGCCAAGTAGATATCTCTAAGAAAAAATTACCAATTGGATCAGCTGCTAGTCCTTAGTTTTGCATGACGTTTTTGAAATGGTCATGAGGTTATAGGTTAGAACTCATGTTCCAATCATGTCAATAGTGAAAAGGACTTGACGGGAACAAAACTTCTCCCGCCAGCTGGTGGCATGTGTCTCATTGCTTAAGATGATATCTTTCTCTTCAGTGGCCAGATCCACTATAACAAACTCTTTCCTACCATAGTAAAATTTGTCGTTGACGGCGGCCATTTTTTCAAGTCTTTACACATTAGATAGCGAGGTGAACTGCTGCTACTGCGCATGTGAAGTATGTACAGTGCACATCAAAAACTAGCTTCTAACGGAATAGTTATTCGATGCACTTTTACACTTGGTAATACGCTATTGTGGTTTACTACAGCGAAACCTACTTCGGAGTATTTTTTTTAGCATTGGGTAAAAACAGGTACGCTTTAGAATTCAACGAGGAATTCTCTTTCCACGTCGAGATTTCCTCTCCACTGGTCGAGCTGGAAGACACGGACGAATGACAGTCTGCCGTCGACGTCACCGTCGCGTGCAATATTTACATCACGGCGTCGTCACGGCGTCGTCGTCGTCGGCGTCGGCGTCCGTGCGGCGTCGACGCCAGGGACGACACTACTCTGTCTTGATTAAGGCGGGGTCCAAAAGCCGTGCCACGTGGCAAGCTGAACCGAAGCCAGGAGACCGTATTAGCGACAAACAAATATTGTGTTTAAATAACGGCGCTCGTGGTTTATCATCCTGCGAGCAACGTTTACTTTTTGCCAAGAAAAGTGAGTAAGTCGAGACACTTGAATGACGACAAAATAACGCACTGCAGGAAAAGTATGCCTGAAAAATTATCAAAACATTGAAATGGTTTAATTAGATTCAGCAGTGTGCGTGCATTTGACAACAAGAGTAACACGGCGCAGCGTTATGTAAATCAGAAAGATTACACTGTGAATTACGTGCATTGAATTGCATGTAGTAAATTAAGGTCGTAATCGTTCGATGTCTAGAAAAACCTCACAGAGGTAAAAGCAGTGTGTTGTTAAATATGAAAAATACCTACGGTAAAATTAAGAGAGTTTACTGTTTCCATCACCCTCTTGAAACATCTTCAACTGTAGAGAAAAGGGAATCAGTACCATTCAGAGGGCCATGGAAGTGGTAAAGTAATTTTAATTCTACTGTATTGCTGCAAGCTTCCGTAAAAGAATTTATTATTTCCACTTCAAAGTGTGCTATTCTTAAACATTCCAATTGAAACAAATCGTATTATGATGCGCTCTTTCTGCAATGAAAGAAGTACGCAATTGTGTACGTTTCAAGAATATTAAAATCATTTTAAAAATACCTGCTTACTTGAGGACTCAAACCCCGGACCTTTTGCTAATCGGCCGTATGCTTTAACCTCTGAGCTAAGCAAGGTACAAGTGGTCACTCAGTGGTACTCAGGTATTGAAGGTACTCAGTGGTTACAGCTTTTGCCCGATAAGCAAAAGGTCCGGGGTTCGAGTCCTCAAGTAAGCAGGTACCTTTGAAGTGATTTTAATATTCTTAAAATTATTACTAGCCGTGTATTTGGCTTTGAACGTTCCATCCTTGTCAATTGTAAAAGTTGTTTGGCCCTTTCCACAAAACATGTACCAAATCACGTAACATTAGCGGCAGGTATTGAAGGTTTTGCTGGTATATGGGTGCTTGCTAATTGGGTGTGAAAATGATTACACATTGCTCTTAGCTAATGAATGCAAATTATATTGCATACGTGGCTACAATCAGTGCACGCGACATGTAGAACCTGCACAAGCGATATGCACCAAGCAAACACATTCTACTCAAGCCCTGTATTGGCTAATACGTTTGGATGGTTAAGTAGGAAGAGTGTCAACGATAAGCAATCTAATGCTGCGCGGCGCGGAGCTACAAATCGAACTTCCATCTTGAGAATATTAGAACGTAAACTTTACCTATAAACGTTCTAATCGTTGGTCAGATTCATAAGCTGCACGTTGAGTACGAGCTAAAGAGCACTGTTTATGGCATCTATTAAACGAAACAACGGTGTTATACACGCGTTGATGAGCGAGAACCTAAACGAACTTTTATTTTAGACTTGAAAAATATTTCTTGGAAATTTTTTAAGGCTTTTTTTACATTTTTGCGGTGCAAATCGGATGATTGATCTAATTGAATTGTAAATAACTTTAAAACTTTTTAATCTCGTTCTTACCACTTACAAAAACTAATACAAAAGGCGTCGACCTGTTGTCGCAAGAAACAGTGTTCATTTTAAACCTTTTCCACGTTGTTTTTTAAGACTTGTCAGAATTGTATTTTTTTTTTAATGGAAAAAATCACTCCCCCGATTTTCCCCAAAATCTAAACAGCTCATTTCTAGAACAGTTTGCAGGGATGGTCAAAATTTGAAGTCGGCTGCACCTTCTATTTAGGGTGTAGAGCGTTCACAAAAAACTCCTATGTGAGTTGTGTGTAGACGCTTCGCTCGCTCAACAATACCCGAGACGAGTTAAACCGCATTCTATAATACGTGAATGACGGTCATCTTGCCCCCGACAGCTAAAAATGAAACCGCATTTCGGCACTTGGCTTTGGTCGATCGTGGTGACACTTGTAACAGATTGTTCGTCACCATGACGTTCCCAACTTGGTCCCCGAGAGTTGCTTTCAACTCTGTGCGGTCAAGCGGGCCCTGTTTCGTGCAACACAATATGCAATTATTCAGCATGGCGGGCGGCCAGTGGCTTACCTTGTAATCGGGACCTGCTTGGCTCGATCCTGCTCATGTGGTTTCCGTGATTTCGCACAAAACCATTACATGCAATTAATGCGCAAGTTACGATACCAAAGAGAGCCGGCTTTAATGGCAGCCCGGTCTCTGCCGTAAAGCTGTCTAATAAGAGCTCGTTTTTATAAGAAGTGGTATTTCGAATAGGGGATATTCACTTAAAAGTCGGTACTTTACTTTTAAAAAAATTGGCTAACAATATATAAGCCGGGTGTTAATACAATGAAGCCCGCTAAAACATTCTGAAGGTTTCGTAAAATGGGCTGTTTATTCAAGAGTAAAATGCTTCGGACAGAAAAAACAGAAAATGCGGCATACAAACACGAAACACATCTAGAAAAGACTACATACAATTATCTTACAATCAGCCGATATCTTAATACGGTTCTCTTTCACGCGGTCTAGCTTATCTCTCAAATAATTTTCCTCGTCTTTACTCGCTTCGCATAGCGATTCGTGAAATCATTTAAGAGGGCTGATGACGGCTGGCTAGATATGCTTGCGAAGGCTTGACCACCCTAACCGTAACTGACACTTTTTACTTCCTAAAAATCGATACAAAATTATGAAAAAATCAGTGTAAGAGGAAATATGATATACCTAATAAAATTGGTGCCCAAATGTTTGGATTTACTTGTAGCTATGAATTTTAAAGTACATCACGTAAGCAACGTTAAGGAATTCTTGGAGGCCAGGCTATATGCACCTTTGGATTGTGGTTTGTCAGGTACCTCTAAGTATTCTTTTTCAAAACAATGAATTTTTTTTCAGAATATTTTGAGCATTTTTGGGTCACGAAAGTGTCAGTTACGGAACCTCCAAACCCATAAATCGAAGCCACTCTCCATACTAGAACAGAGGGCAGTTCAAGGACAGCCGACCGTTTACAATCCACGAATATTTATTTCCTAAGTACAAGTAAAAAAAAAACAACTGATTTAAAAACTAGTACCTTAGTTGGTCACACTTTTTGACATCTCTTATGATGAAAGGAAAACAAAACAGAGCTGTCGTGCAAATATTTACAAGAATTTGGCAACGTCACGCACAAGTTTCAACGCTCCCAAATTTCCAAAGAGCAGCTCCGGGTTTCATTCTGCCAAGATGTAGACGCACTCGACTCGATCGCATCAACGCCTCGCAAAAGCTCGATTGCAAAAGTGTGGCTTGCGAATCGCACGCGGTCGGTTCATTATTGGCGAGACACATTGGCGATAGCAGGTTGGCGTCGCGAGACACGCATAATGAGTCACACGGGTCAGCTGGCACGAATGGAAGGTGGCCAGGAGAAAAAAGGACCCCCCTCAACCCTTCGTGGAAAACGTGGAAAGCGTGGAAAGCGTAGAAAGCGGGGAAAGCGAGGAAGAATGATGAATTTGGCTGGAGAAAAAATTGTCAACATGGAAATACCTAGTATTTTTTCCAATACATAAATGGCATTTATGAGTTTGATTTGCCGCTTAGGTTCATGTAAAGCAACTGAAAGATCTGCTCCAATAAAAATAAAGCTGAGATCTGTACCCCCGATAAACTTCGGTTTCATGGAAGGGAACGAGATAATGCTAATGTTAGAAGCTATTGATTAATAAGTTGTTTTTTTTAATTGGGCATGAGGCAGGCTGCAGGCGCGTTCCCTACGGTCACCAACGCAACACGCGTTAGTGACACTGCACGGTGCACGTCGTCAAAGTGTTTACTTGCAAGTGCACGACAGCCAGAAAACACCAATCAGGTACATAGTTTGGAATCAAGGCATCCAGAAATGGTGCGCAAATGCATTCGCTTTATGTGAATTAAAAAATATTTTTAAAAGCTCTTCTTTATTGTGTTAAAGAAGACTCAAGAGCTCTCGTTAACAATTTACGAATAGATTCGCGGAAATGAGGCTTCATTATTCAGCTTCTCTACCAATAAAAACGTTTCATTTGCAGCACTGTGAAAGTACGTTATTGTACTTTAAAAATGTATATGTACTGTAACAAAAATTCGTATTCAGCAACTTAGCGTCGAGTGTCGATCAAGAGGACCATGGAGATGGTTGTTTTTGCTTAAAAAAATTAGCTGAATAAAAAATAATTTCTTGAGGAGACATAGTTGGGTTTTTTGTGTTGACTGGTTTGAATTTGCAGTTAGTTGAAGTTTTCTCAAGAACAGAACACTTCATCAAGAAAATTAGGCAATTCATTATTGAAATAGTAAGAACGGATCGTCACAGCTTAGAAATAGCATTAAAGTCGTTGCTCATCGTGCAGCCATCTTTTAAAATCGCCTGAAAAGAGAACAAACTGCAAATCTCTTGTTCATACAAAAAGTGTGTTTGTATGTCTGCGATTCCACGCATACAACCAACGTATTCGTATGCACCTTTCCAAACGCACAATAGCACGCACGTGGCTGCCCAGTTTTAACGAGTGTTTATTTAGCCCGTGTTTTACATATCGTGCTCACAGCCCTGCGTTAGGGGCAGCAGTTAGGGGATGGTAAAAATAAGGGTTGATCGATGCCACCCATAAAACGGGTAAGGAAAGGTCAACCTGTACATTGCTTTACCAGCGTGTATCGTGGTTCGCAGTAAGAAGTTTGAACGAATGCTTAGCAGTTTTTCAGCACAACGCCGTGCGTTATATCTGAAATTCTTTTTGCGGCTCAGTTTTATTCAGTCAGTGGGTAATTAAAATGCTGAAAAATGATGCAACAGCAATAAGTACAATTAAAAAAAAACATGGGGGTGTTCAAGTAGAAGTCCACAATTTTGAATGGAACATTTTTCAAGATAATACATGGCCATTAAAACATAAGACAACGCCGAAAGACATTGTCCAACCCCATTTTCTTTTCTCGCGTATTGTGTTTGAAAACAATTTTCTCCTTCTGTTCCTACAGCAAGTCTAGAGCGCTGTATAATTATGTCTCCCTCCCATTGTACAAATATCACTCCCTCTCTAAAGATATTAAACCCTTATCGTGGTACACTTTCCGGCCCCTTTCCTTCTTTTCACGAAACCTATTTGAATACCCATTCAGCCATTAAAAACACTTTTTATACCCCGTCATCAGTTCAATTTTTCTATTTAGTTTTTACCTCTCTGGCTTCTCGTTTCATTGGATTTTTAATTGGCCATCAACATACCGATAAATATAACCTAATCGGCCTAAAACGCGGCGTGCTGAGAGAGCGAGGCCTGCGGTCTGTATAGGAATAGAGTGTGCGGCGCGGCGCAGAGAAGAGGGCCGCGTTGTTTTCCATCTGTTTGAGGTAACAGCTTTGGTACACGCTCGCAACGCCAAAGGTGTGATGTGAACCCCCCCCC
>QKMV01004194.1:0-10473 GCA_003287335.1 Lednia tumana
GGCTATTTATAATTTTAAGAATATTAAAATCACTTCAAAAATACCTGCTTACTAGCAGCTATGCAGGTATTTTTGAAGTTATTTTAATATTCTTCAAGCTACAATGTTATTTAAAAAAGGGATTTATCCTAATTTTCAGGGTAAACTTTTTGACGTGTTTGGTATCTGCCTTGTCTCCTCTGACGCTGCACCTAATTTAGTTCAATGGCTAATTTTGGTTACACATTTTATGGGAAAGAAATAATCTATTGTGCGAAAGAAACAGAATTCATTTTCACATTTTCATGAAAGAATCTATTAGACGAGCACTTAAAACATGGCAAATAGGACGGTAGCACGGAATAACACTCAATTATATGCTATTAATCACAGAACTCTCAATTAATTATTGTATAATAATTGGTTTCAGTACGCCATCTTCCTCGCCATTCTCCTTCTGCTGGAAATGACAGCTGGAATTCTCGGGTTCATTTTCAAAGACTGGGTAAGTGATGACAATGACTTTTTGTACTATAATTATATCAAATAAACTGAAACAGCGGTGGTTTTGGCCTTTGCTTAAAGTTTGCTAAGGTCAAGGTTATCCATGATCAATAAATAATGTGTGGTGACACTTAAAAAACGAAACAATGAACATGAAAATGAAACTGTGGGATTAAAGATGGGGGAAACTAAGTATGATTTATACTGTATGAGAGATGAATTCTTTTAGTATTTTGTTAGAGTAACTAAAAATAATGTATGCCTAGTTTAATAACAACTTTTTTCTGCACTTAACAAGGCATTGTTAAATAACCACCAATTAAAATGATGTATTTGACTAGTAGGTGAAGTGCAGAAGCTAATTAGAATACATGGGCTAAATTACTGACGATGTTTTTGATGTTCCAGATAAAGAACCAAGCGACTGGAGGTTTCCAAGCATTTATCATTCACTACAGAGAAGATCCTGACCAGCAGAATCTCATCGACTGGATTCAAGAGGACTGGGTAATGCTTCCCCTTTATTGGTTTGCAAAATTATAATACGGAAGTCTCCTCTACAAATATTATGTCTTAATTCTGTTCTACTTACAGTTCAAATCTAAGCACTTTTTTCCTATTCTTTCTACGGTTTATTTTACTCGAATTATGGTGTTTATAAAATCGGTATTTATTTGATGGCTCAAAAACGTTTCGTTCGTAGGTATAAGTGACGTCATTTAATTGTTGCGGTAGGCTGTTGATTGGGTGTTAGTTTCAAGCCGAGAGTTTTATTGGTGCGATAAGGTATCGGATAGGCATGTGTATGCAACGGATGTCTCTTTGCGTTTTCAGCAGTAGTTAACATTTACAACCCAATTCTATTTATTTACGGTGACATAACTGAACCAAAAAAATAATACACCCATATATACATGAAAACTAAAATTTTATTTTTGATCTAGAAACAATTTTCCTAAATTGCCATAAAAATTGTATGGTTTTCTTTTTTCTAGTACCGATCTACCTTTTTGGTCAAAGTGCAATGCTCGGATTTCCGAGCCCAGAATATTATTGTCATAGATAGGTGCTATTATGCCATCCAAATATCTCCACTAAGAATTTTTTCTGTCTGTCCAGGGGAAGTGGTTATCTAAAATTTTGGAATTACAACAGGTTTTGGATATTGTACTGTATTAATCATTTTCATCTAAACACAAATAAGTATGTCATTACAGATCTTAGGGCTGGTTTTGCAGTAGCTCGATACAAACATAAGAATCTGGTAACTTGTTATTACGGTGGCTACAACCAATCACCTGTCTTTATTTTTTGGTAACGGATTGATAAGTTTTTGGTGGACTACTGAACAACAGGCCCTTATTCCTGAATTATTTTATGAGTAATTTGTTACATTTAAACTGTATATGGTACTGCTATCTGACGGGGTGAACTAATTTGTCTTTGATCCGGTAATTTAAGCGGCAAAACTTTGGATTCAAATGTTCTCTTGAAGAGAGAAAGATGTACTGATCTCTAAATTTACTGAAGAAAGAGGATGAGCTCTAACATTTTGTTCGTTTTCAGTTGCAGTGCTGTGGTATAGAAGGTCCCAAAGATTGGGATCGCAACAACTATTTTAACTGCTCATCACGTGATGTTGGCAGCAGAGAAGCGTGCGGTGTTCCATTCTCTTGCTGCAAGAGGAAGCCTAACGTAAGCATAGCCTTTTTATGCAATTAAATTATTCTGGACTACATGACTCTGATGAAAATATGAGCAAAAAAACTCTACTGCAAATGAAAAGAATGTGATTCTGCGTGCGAGCAATGTTTTATTTACGTAATTGATTCTTTCATTTTCTTTCAGGAGATAATAAAAAACAAACAATGTGGCTACGATGTCAGAAAACCAGGATATGTAAGTACACAGTTTGCGTCCTTCATTTGACTTTACTGTAATTGGATGGAGCGTCTCTAGGCACAACGTGAACACACGAAAGAGTTCATTAATTTCATATTGTACCAGTACCGTAAAACTACATTCAGATTGAAATATTAAACCATTTTGCCAAGTTGCATGAAATGAAGAGCAGTGCTTACCTCGCTGCCATTCATTTCATCTTGATAAGGATAAATAATGTTGTGCCAAGCTTTTATCAAAATGTATGCAAATTCATTATATCAATATGGGGAATGAGGGCTAGAAAATATTTTAGGAGCCAAATGAACTTGTTTCGTGCTGATAAATAACGAAATTTATGCTCATCATAAAGTAGTTAATGCGACTGAAACTTCAACAGGAATGCTCGAGGGCTGCCAATAGGCCTAGTTTTTAAGAACATGTTGGGCTGTATTGAATTCACAAAAGAATATTCTTTGCTTGCCTGGTGGGGTGATAAAGTTAACAGAATGACTACACTAACAGTTCTTTATAACCAGTCTTGGATAGTAACGTGTTACTAAGTTCTTAGTAACGGGTATTTATTGAAACGCTAGTAACGTGATACGTAATGACATTACTTTTAATGAAAACCCATCCGAATTGAATATTCTATGAATAACTACAACTAAACCATAAGTGGCAGAGTCACCAAACTTTGTTAACTCCAAGAGAATTAAGGGGCTTCAATCCCTTGATCACTGAAACTACTTGATTTTCAAAACAAATATAAAATTCTCCCAAAAATAAGCTTCCAACTTCCTCTCACTTCTTCGTTTTCCTACGTACGTTGAAGGTGAATGTAGAACGATTTTATATCATTTCTTAATGATATTTTATGCTAAGCAAAATAAAAAAGTGTCCAGAAAGCTGTGCTACTACTTTTTATGAGCAAAAGTAAAGAAGAGCCACTACTTTATTTAAATGTACAGATGTGATGTCTACGCAAGTAGAGAGCAAAGTAGCGGAACTACTTAAAAAAATTAACTTATCCAAGACTATGCATAACTTACCTACAGGCCTATTGCGCAGAATTATCAAATCCGTGTTGATTGTGGCAAAATCTAATTACTTCTAGTAAAACCATTAGGAGATATCGGATGTTGAATTTTCGCCTAATCAGAGCTCCAATTAGGACGGTATGAGACGCTATGCCATTCTGGTACACTTCTGAAAATGGAAAACGGTCGATGGGAGAGAAATAGAAATGACCGGTTTCAATGGGTTTCAATGTCTAGCAAACATGATCTGCTAACTCTTTTATCGGTAATTTATGATTCGACAAGAGTACCTCTGGGGATATTAATAAACATACTGCTATCACTTAGAATTAAAAAAACGTACTGCCGCCTCTTAGCACCTAGAAGTTGTTTTGTTGAAAGTAAAAATTGGCAAAGAGATTATGTTCTAAGGTCTGTTAATTTTGAATAAAAGCTACCATAATGCAACTAATCAAAAGTGCAGGTGTTTTTACGCCTTCGACAGCCTATGCTAGATACGTGCTAAAAATGCAGGTCCCTACAGTCATCATCTACGTTGAATGTGGTACACCTTACCACCCCTTCCCTTTTCTCTTTTTGAGCACTGACCAACATTTGTCAACATTAGCAGGAAATACTGAATAATTATTGACCGACAAATTGAGTAGGGTTACTACATTTACCTAACAGTTGAGATTGAGAGGAAAGAGCAATACCAAAACTAACCAAAAGTGTGAAATATATGTTGCTCACTGTCAGAAGTCACAACTAATTTTTTGCCTTGTTCTCAATTTAGTCCCAGCCTTTTGGCACACATTTAACGAATGATAATATAGCTACTAACAGACTTGTGGCATGCTTAATAGATTGCCGCATTTGAATTTGTGTTAAGGTGTTGGATTGTTTCATTCTTGTTAGCCTGGGGAGCGCAACATATTCGAACGAGGGTGTCTGCGGGCAGGAGAGGAGTGGGTGGAAGCTAACCTTGTCCCCGTAGCAGGAGTAGCGGTAGCTGTTGCTGTGCTCCAGGTAACACCTCATTCTGCACGGCGTCGCTAAACCCACTCTCGGTGATCTCTTGCTATGCACGACAACGGCATGCACGGGGTTGACTGTAAGAAGCCTGAACTTGTTTCTCACTTTTCTGTACCAAGGAGGAGAATTCCACTCTCCATTGATAGATTTTTGTGTCTTTAAACTAAGTTTAAATATTTTTTTTAATTTCTACCAGTAAATTTCTTACCTAATTAGGTAGAAAAAATTAAAGAAATATATACATTTATTTCTTATTTTCTAAAAGTCCAGTTTAAAAATAAAATCTGTAATGAAGTCTGTCAGCACCTTTGTATGTCTGCGACTCATTACGCAGAAATGTTAATTGTGCTCTGAACCTTAAGATAATTCGGTTTTGGTTGTTTCAAGTTACAACCCTCAGCCTGCTCACAGATTTTTATGGTGGCGGTGATAAAACTAAATATTTGGTAGTGTAATGCTCGAGAACCTGTCTTCAATTTGCTTAGAATGGCATGAAACATCACGGAAAACCACAGCCAGGGTAGCATGTCTCCATTCCCTAGCCCTCCTGATTGCAAGCT
This sequence comes from Lednia tumana, assembly GCA_003287335.1. Taxonomy (NCBI): domain Eukaryota; kingdom Metazoa; phylum Arthropoda; class Insecta; order Plecoptera; family Nemouridae; genus Lednia; species Lednia tumana. The sequence continues at coordinate 4,979 of QKMV01004194.1, forward strand.
GGAGGGACTCTAATGGGCACTATGTCATTTTGGAGCTAATGTAAAATACAGGCCGACTGCACAATAGAGTTGATGGGTTCTCCTTTTGGTCAACAGCAAGAAACAAGTCGATGGGTTTGTTATTTGGTACTGTTGTTTGCATGCAGTGTGTGGTCTAGCTGCATGAGGAGTTCGGTGGTTCGGAGGCTCGGTGCGTGTTGGTGGAGGCCTGCTGGTGACCAAGTGTTGTGAGTCAAGGGCTAAGTATGAGATGCGTTATTTGACAGCAATACGACGTGGCCAAAATTGTGCACGAGAGGGGCTGCGTCCAGGCGGGAGAAGAATGGATCGAACGGAATTTACTCATTGTGGCTGGTGCTGCCGTTGCAACGGCATTTTTACAGGTCGGTTTTCTTATCTTAGATGACGGATATGTTAGTTTTAGAGTTCACATTTCTGGTAATCGATAGTTGTACTTCAGACAAAAAGTGAGACCGGGGTATGTAGTTATTGTCAAGTTCTCACTACGGAACAGTATCATTCTTGTAAGTTTATTTACATTCAAGTGACTTGAAGATGTCATGAGCTAAGAGAAATATATGTTGCCTGCTTAGAGCATATCACAGCCCAAAATTAAATCTTTTGCTTAGATGATAAAATCACGAGTTCACTAGATTGGTAGATTTTTATGGTAGTATGTCTGCAGTATAAAATTATGCTAATTCCATTTAATTTCCAGTGCTAGCCATCGTACTGACCTATAGGCTCAACTCCTTATTCTGCTTCCTGGCTCCTGCTAAACTTCTTTGATATACGTTACTCCAATCCCGAAATCTCTTTTCCACATAAACAAAACATATACTTGGCAAGGAAATAGTCTCTAATGTTCTACTTTTATGTTTCAGATTCTGGGGATTTGCTTTGCCCAAAACCTGCGAGCGGATATCTTTGCTCAGAAGGCGAAATGGCATTGACAATTACGGGCCCCCACTGCCGTTTAGTGACATACAATGATACAGGAAGATGAAGCGAGCAGAAGAATAATATGGAAGAAACCAACTTTTGTCCAATACAACAAGAAACATCACACTTTTGTACAGTGGTTTAATTTTCGGTCACTACGCTCTGCAGCCATCGTCCTATTCAGTGTGGGGCCCCGTGCAATGATAACTTTGGTATCATGAAGTTACAAGTCGTATAGGACTGAAAGACTATAATCAAAACGTGGAAACATGTTTGAAAGTTTTTTTTTTGTATTTTTAATGAACGCAATAGTGAATCAGCACTCTGACGTTTCACCGTTAAGTCGCCGAAAAATTTGATGTAGATACGCAAGAACTTTTGATAACAATGGACGACAAAACGTTGAGGGACAGCTGAAGCAATTATTTTCTATACTCGGTGTAAATGTAAACAAGTGTAATCTATGCCAACTAACGGAATAACCAGATCAGGGCGCATCAAGTGATATGAATTTTATGTGTGGTGTGCATTTATTTTCACTGGCCATAAGAACAAATGGAGATGATTTCAGAATATCTATTTAAATATCTAAATATTATTGTTAAAAACGTCTAAAATATTGTTGTGTAGCCAAGAATATGATGAGCAGTGTTTCCCACACATTTAATTTGAGCGTCAAATGTTTTTAAAGTGAAGAAGGTATGTTATAATACTTTGCTTCTGATATTACTGCTCTTTCTTAAATCAATCTAATTCTTGTTACCTATAACTAAGACCTTATAAATATTATGTATCTTTGTGTAGGTAAGAATGTTTGTTTATATTACCGACCTTTGTTATTATTAACTGTAAACCCAATTGAAATGAAATTAGGTACATGACATGACTTAACCTTTCAATGAGAGGCTAAGATTGGTTATTATTATTATTAATTATCATGGAGATATTTTTTAATAACTCTACTCAGATTTTTGGTTGTGTTTTTAGTTATCTCATTGTGAAATAAGTTATTATCACCAGGCATTTGTAAAACTCAATTAAACAAGCAAAGCTATAATCCACACTAGCCCAAAAATCATACTGCTGTAGGCATATACTATTAACTTATCCTGTCTTCAACATGGAAAACTTCACTCAGAGAACATACAGCACTGAATTTTATGCACCTTGGTAGAACTAGTACACTCAAACCCCATCTGTTGCTCTGTTTAAATTGAAAGTTTACTTAAGTCTGGATGTGTTACGATAATTTTAACATCAACTGTGGTTACCAGCTGTTGGCAGCTTCTCAATTTTATAATTACTCATTTTGCTGTAGAGAAATGTTTCATTTGTTACATGGATAAACATTCCATATCGGGTCCATTACTTATCGGGTGCGGTACTTTTTCATGTGTTCCGACAAAATTATTTGAGATTGTCCCTACTTTCAAAATTGAGTTAATCCGTTTAAGAGTAAACATTTTGCATTCCACAAATTCATGTATGAAAACACCAGATGTGCTTGTAATTGGATAGAAAAGTGAAAATCCTAAAGCGCCCAAAAAACAGTAATATTTAAATACATTAATATTATGTAACTTTATTAGGTGAAAAAAAAATAGGGCCTATAGATTACACCATGTCTAGAAAAACCATGCCAAACTTAAAATACTTTTGCCTCATTCTAACTGTCTACGAAATTGTACATACATATAACTTACATACAAACTACTATTCAAGTACCAATATAAGAAAATGGTGCCCGCAAATTTGTACTTCAATTTTATTTTCAAGTTTGGCAAATGTGACATGGGTCTTTAAAAAATAATAGAACTAACTTCAGAGCTGTTATTGTTGGGAACTTTTATTGAACTGCTTTTTGTCCGTATCGATTGTTTGCGAGAAATGGAGTCAAACTATAAAATGGTTATGTAGTTAATGATTTAGTGGAATTGACAAGAGAGATAAGAAAAGTTGTTCCATGATTTGTCTAAAACAGTACAGGTTATAATTTGAAACTTGGACAATTGTTGCTTTTTCGTGGGCACTAATGTAAAAATATAACATACTGCCTATAGAACATTATAAAAATAACAGCCGGTACATGAAGTTACAGGATTTATATATGAAGGTCCCAATTGATTTCAATGTGTTATCAAATTTTAACCAGAACGTATTTTTACGTTGACTTTGCGTAAGTTTCAACTTGGATAAAGTGTAACACTAACAATCAGTAGGTACCTATTGAAATAATCTAAGCGACCAAGTGAAAGGATTCTTTAAGCTCTGTGTTGCTCATCGTTCAGGGCTGCCAATTTCTCTTGTGATTTTCTGCAATGAAGCAGTAAACTGTACATCTTCATGAGAAGCCAATTTTTTTATTATTAATAATAAACATTTATACCAAACAGGCAATCATTTATTTCAAGCATCCACAATAGAACAATACGCTATGCCAATAACTGGAGACCCAATAATACCAGTAAACAAGGTAAGTATAGTAAGTAAGGTTTCAACTCATTAGCAGAGGTGATCGAATTGACAGCATGAGAAAAGTCAACCAGAGTTTTGCATGGGCAGAAGAGCAAAATTAAAATGGGTCCAGTATTCAGCCCAGTAGTACAGCTTAAAGCTCGTCAACAATCAGAATTGGGTTCTTTATGGCCGAAAATTACAAATACGTTAAATAATCATCTGCGGGTGGCTACAATTGTCTTTTAAAACTGAACGTACCCATTCCTTCATGTATCTCACAACCGTTTTCTGGAATTAAAAAAAAGGGTTCTTGTTTTTGAGATCATGTACATGATATGTAGACAATCAAAATAGTCTTAGGAATATTAAAACCACTTCAAAAATACCAGCTTACTCAAGGCTATTAATATTAAGGTTGTTAATCAGTATAACGTCAGAAATAAAGTTTTATTCTTGCTTGAAGGTTTACGTAAGTTTTGTTTCACATGTAAGTTTTTGAGTGCTTGGACATTTTCTCTTAAATATTAATGTTTTTTTATATTCAATTGCAGTGTGGTATGTTATTAACTTAGAAATTTAGAATTAGCAATATCTAGTTCCGGCAAAAGTCTTGCCAGCCGCTGCGGTTACACGGAGGATGCAAGTTAATGTTATTAGGTACTAATATTTCATAGTTTATAATTATATATTGGGGTCAAAAAATGTATGGTAAATTTATTCAGTGACTTTTAAATTTAATAATTTTTTTAAAGATTGTAGAGGCTGCCTAGAGGCAAAAAACTAATCAACTAGGATTAGACAATAAACTAATAGGATTAGGCAATAAACTAATAGGATTAGGCAATAAACTAATAGGATTAGATACCCTACTTTTTAAAATGTAAACATGAAAGACTTGAGTAGTAATAATTATGTTCTTGAAACTCAAAGAATTTGGCAGTGTTTACGTCTTTTCAGAGGAACGTATCCCGTAATCGATAATCCACGTTAAACCTTACTTTCTTTTGCGATTATACCACCGTCGTCAGAATGTTCGGAGAAGGTTTTTATTTTCTTGAAATTTCATTAACATGAAGTCAGGTCAAGGTGTAGCAATTATGAATAAGGCTTAACGGGAGATGGGTTAAAATGAGAATAAATTTATAATGAAGGAAATCTCGACAGTTTTTTTAAGGGGGGTTTGATATTAATTAAATTAATTAAGTTAATTTGCTTTTACCTCTAAAACATGCACACATCGCCCGTCACTGGTTAGATGAGGCGAAGTCGTAACAAGATAGTCGTAACAAGATAGTCGTAACAAGATAGTCGTAACAAGATAGTCGTAACATAGTAGGTGCACCAGAAGGTACACCTGGCAAGTCAGAATGGTGATTCTCAGGAGAAATATATTTTTTAATATTACCTGTATTACAAACACATATGACCTAGATATTATCTATGTACACACTATTAAGTTTTGTGTCATCTTCCGAGCAGACACTTGGAAAAATTCAATCTAAAAAAGAACTAAATAAACAGTATAATAAACATAATCGGACCTCAATTTCAATCAGATTTTCAGCTTCAAGCCAATTTTAACTGGACATTATTATTTATCGCAATTAAAAATTTTGCACAAGAAATTTTCTTATTGATTTCTGTACATCTGCATATTTAACAACATTTCTCAAAGTTATTGGAATGATATTAAATATTTTTGGCACCAGACACTTGTGGCACTGCTAAGCAAAAATATTTGTGAAACGAGGCACTGTATTTTGTTCCAGTACGCCTCACCTGGTTTTGACTTTCCGTGATGCATCGAGCTTAATTTTATATTCTTCAGAAAAATTGTATTTTAGAACAAACCAGTTTAACCCGTGTAGCTAAAGGCAAGGCAATTGACTTGAGCACATTGTTTATATCCATTTCTAAATTTATGTTTCAGTTATTTGGAACAATAGATCTTACAATTAGTGATTGAATTGAAACTCATTTGGCAAAGTGGTAATAAGAAGCTCCAAGCTAGTAAACCGTAAATTAAGAGCAACTCTGTAAGTGCTCGAGCAAATGCGAGCCATGCAAAGTACTTTATACTAATTATATATCATATT
>QKMV01004195.1:0-10471 GCA_003287335.1 Lednia tumana
GGTGTTTAACGACGCACTGTATTGACAACTGGCCCTGTGGCACTGGTCTATTGGCGTCGGTGTTTAACGACGCACTGCATTGGCAGCTGGCTCTGTGGCACTGGTCTATTGGCGTCGGTGTTTAACGACGCACTGCATTGGCAGCTGGCCCTGTGGCACTGGTCTATTGGCGTCGGTGTTTAACGACGCACTGCATTGGCAGCTGGCCCTGTGGCACTGGTTTATTGACGTCGGTGTTTAACGACGCACTGTGTTGACAGCTGGCTCTGTGGCACTGGTTTATTGGCGTCGGTGTTTAACGACGCACTGTATTGACAGCTGGCTCTGTGGCACTGGTTTATTGGCGTCGTTGTTTAACGACGCACTGTATTGAAAGCTGGCCCCGTGGTACTGGTCTATTGGCGTCGGTGTTTAACGACGCACTGTGTTGACAGCTGGCCCCGTGGTACTGGTTTATTGGCGTCGGTGTTTAACGACGCACTGTATTGACAGCTGGCCCTGTGGCACTGGTCTATTGGCGTCGGTGTTTAACGACGCACTGTATTGACAGCTGGCCCTGTGGTACTGGTCTATTGGCGTCGATTGTACATGTTTGAAATGAATTTCTCACCATGCAGCTTGATATTTTTTCAGGTTCTTAAAAATATCGTAGATAATCAAATCCACTTCAAAAATGTCAGGTGCATCCATAAAGTTTCAAACATAAAATTCCTTAGACTCACGTAAGACTCATGTTTAGATTCATTTAGACTGAAACCCAGTTTGAGATCGTTTTTTTTTCAAAGTTTAAAACATCAAATGAAGCGAGGATGATGATTATAAACGTTAAAAGATGCACTGCAATGACAACTGGCCCTGTGGCATTTGGTCTATTGGCGTCGGTAAATGAGAGGGCGATGCTCAGGGTGATGATGACCCTAACAGGGAAGACAGGAAACCCTGTGCCAACACGCAGCCTACTTCTATAGATAAGCACCAAGGGGACCACCGCTTAACGTCCCTTTCGGAGGACGGTACAACTCGAACAACAGTATCACTCCTGAAATCTGTACTGTCGAGAGGTTGATTTCAATAGGAGGGAAGCAATTCTGTACAAGCTTCATATCCTCCAGCTTCTCTCACGAATGTAGATGGGATGAACGGTGCCTATGCAACCTCAGGCCCAGCGCAATGTTGCTTAACAATAGGTGATCTCACGAGAACCGGTGTATCGAACACACCAAACTGATCGATTTTCTTCGGCCTCCTAATATTCCGTACTCGAGTCTCATTTCCGCTAGGCTGACTTCCGTCTGCGTAAAACACGTCGCCAATGACGTCAAGATAGACGCAGTTGTAATGAGGCGGTCGTGTTTATAAAAAATACAAGAATGATTCACAGGTTAGTCAGTTGTAGCACCGGTAAATCACACTCGTGATTTATTTTCCTTCAAAATCACCATTTAATGGAAACTAATTAAACCTCCAATCTTGCTTGGCTGCTCAATTTTAATGATCCTGCGGAGAAGAACTGAGATATCTACTCATGAGCTGAGACCGAAAATACTTTCGAATCGCCGCTCCATCTAGGCGTCGCGGCGTGCGACGTCACCTTCCTTCCGTATCTCACTCATTAGGCGGCCGATGACAGCCTGTTATTGTTTCCACAAAAAAAACAAACTGTTTACTAAACTGTGTAAAACTGCTAAGACGCTCACAAATAAATTCCCAACGTTTCGCGAACTGTGCTGTAGGCTTCATCAGCGGCTTCCAACAGACAGGAAGAGAAACGTGAAAAAAGAACAACAGACAAAAACACATTCTAACGAGACCTACGCAAAACTGTCTGTTATTGTTGTCCGTCGTTTCTGTTTGCTTATCGCACGTTGACAACCTTTGGCTCGCGACCCATCAGTCCTGATGAGAAACTTAGCTATACCTTCGGTCTCGTCTCACCTCGACGCAAAGCACAGTGCGTCCTCACTACAAGGTCTAGACCAAACGGTTTAGCGTGTTGAATACACCGGTTCTCGTGAGATCACCGAAGTTAAGCAACATTGCGTTCGGCCATTAGTGACCAAACGGTTTAGCGTGTTGAATACACCGGTTCTCGTGAGATCACCGAAGCTAAGCAACATTGCGTTGGGGCATGGGTGACCAAACGGTTTGGCATGTTGGAAACACCGGTTCTCGTGAGATCACCGAAGCTGAGCAACATTGCGTTGGGGCATGGGTGACCAAACGGTTTGGCATGTTGGATACACCGGTTCTCGTGAGATCACCCAAGCTAAGCAACATTGCGCTGGGTCATGGGTGACCGAACGGTTTGGCATGTTGGATACACCGGTTCTCGTGAGATCACCGAAGCTGAGCAACATTTCGATGGATCAACGGTTGGATGGGTGACCATTCATACCAAGATCCATTTCTATTCGGGAGAGGCTGGAGGGCTTATAGATAGTTCAGAAGATTCACTCCCCTTGCCATGAACCTCTCGACAGCACGAATTAGTGGCGGAATCCCATGCTGTTCGAGTTGTACCGTCCTTCGTAAGGGACGTTAAGCGGTGGTCTCCTTGGTGCTTTTCGACAGAAATTGGCTACTTGGCGGCACCGGGTTTCCCCTATTTCCTACTAAGTTCATCATACCTTAATTATCACCCTATCAATCACCAATGCCAATAGTCCAGTGCTACCGGGCCAGTTGTCAAGAAAGTGCGTCGTTAAACACCACATAGTACATACACATTCCACGGTCCAGCCTGAAATTCGACGGAAAACGTTCCATCTCGTACCCGAAAGTAGTAGGCAAATGATTCGTGATCAGGAAAGCCACGTAAATCACGGGTACGTGACCGCGTAACGCCTTATTTGGCAGCTCTGCCGTGCGGTGCGACGCTGCACATGTGAAGTAGATAAACAATCCAGACGAATACAGGCACCCGCAGACACAACACACACAATTTTATTCACACATTTCGGTGCAACCGCAAATTATCAGTCCCCGCTCGTCTTTTTCGACTCATTTTTTTTCTGTCAAAATCATCATCTCCTTTTGTGTGCTGCTGTTGATTTGGTCTGGCGTGGGAGAGACGAGAACTCATGCGCCGCTGAGATTCCCGAGTCATTCTCTCCTCGTTGTGCCAATCATGTGCCGTGCCGTGCCACGCCGAGCAGCGAATACATTTCTGGCGTAGAGTTTGCTGGCAATTTTTTCGGTTTTCCCAGTAATCGAGCCGACTACTGGTGTACCGACCGACTATTGTAACTATACCGACTCTCTGAAGAATCTGAAACCGAAAAATTAAAGTTTTAACAAATAAAAAAGTCTCAGTCAACTGGAATGGACCCGAGCTGACTGCATTTGAACGCGTGAATGCATACCAATGCGCTACGAAGGCAGCTGGTCATGCACTTTCAGCGTTCAGCAAACTCCCGATCATCCTAGCTGCTATATGGCTATGATAGATTGTTTGGTGTTTAACGACTTACTCGAGTCTTCGCCCTATTACATTGGTCATTTGGCGTCGGTGAATGATAGGGTGATAATAAGGGGGATGATCAACATAACATGGAAGACGGAAAACCCAGTACTGGAGTGCCTACTCTTGTAAAAATACACCAGGAGGACTGCCTAAACACGGTACAACATGAACAGTACTGATTCCTCCACTAATCCGTGCTGTCGAGAAGTTTCAATCGAAGCTATTGAAGGTGCTGTACTGGCTTCAAAGCCCCCAACTCCCTCGCGAACAGAACTGTGTCTTGGGATTAATGGTCACCCATCCAGCCTCTGGCCCAGCTAGCTTGCATGCCTACTCGCCGACGCATTGCTAGCTCGCGCTGGCGATGAAACATAAACTCTACGCCATAAATATCCAAGCTTGCGTAGCTGGCGACCTGCGCTGGCCAGCGCAGTAAGCTTGGCAGTGCACTTGAAGTCGGTCGTGTGCAGCCAACAATGCCTGCACGTAAACACTCGAGCGGTGCATTAATCGGCCATCGATCACACACGACCGGACAGCCCGGCTCCGTCGCGTAGCCCGATTGCATCGGTGCACAGTTTTCAGTGACTCTGTAGACTCAATTTGCAGAACCAATGCAGAGCCAATGTAGAGCCAATGTAAAGCCAATGCATAGCCAATGTAGAGCCAATGTAGAGCCAATGTAGAGCCAATGTAGAGCCAATGTAGAGCCAATGTAGACGCATAGCCAATGTAGAGCCAATGTAGAGCCAATGCGATTTGTAGGCCGTGTGGAGCCAATTGGAGGGCCGTGTGTACGATAGTTTTTTGTTAATCCAATTTTGCTTTTTTACATGTTTCGGTTTCCAATCTTGTTAGCTTTCGGTTGAGCCACCGTGACAAGTTCTACTTTTTCTAAATATTAGGAAATTGGATTGCGTATACGACACGCGTACGTGTGAGTGTACAAAGTTCACGTAGCTAGATAAAAAAAAACTCGAAAAAACTCGATTGCAATTTAACTTAAACTAGGTTGAACCACAATGGATTAATATTCTTAGTATCCCCTTTTTTCCAAAAGTGTATTCAATAATTCGATCGCACTTTGGACGTTGACGTAAACTCCTTTCTTTGTCGTCGAGTGGTTTTTTGGAAGACGCCGATGAGCGATGATCGTACTTTTTTTCATTCTACACTCAGTATGCTAATTAACCTATAATAACTCGGTATTTTATGACATATGACGATATCCTGTCAGGTAATTAATGGGGGGATTAAAATAACTAGCTAAGCAACTAACTAGCTTACTAACTATATAAGCCAGCTAATAAATGCAACCGTCAATTAATTTGATCAAATCGATATCTTTCACTACCGGCAGCCTCGTTGGCAGAATAATTTGCAGTGATTCTCACCCGCTGTTTTCGATTTGCCGTCATCTCGCGTCGGACGCGCTGCAGCCTGTCGATGTGTGAAGAGAACAATGCGCTGATTAGCATCGAATAAACAATCTAAGTAACGGCACTTCCTTCGAGAGATGCACGAGGAATTAACACGAGATGAGTTTGCTTCTATGCTGCTTCTTCGTATTCGGTGATCGACTCGAGACGATCATGACAGAAATATTGATAATAAACCGAACAGTAATCGGCGACATGCCATTGTGCTTGTTTCGATTCGTCACGCAAACTAGGTACCAACATTCTTTACAAATACATTCGATGGTCCTTATTACTGGTTTTAACGACGCACTGCATTGACGCCTAGATCTGTGGCACTGACCTATTGTTATCGGGGAATGATAGGGTGTTAATGAGGGTGATGGTGAACCTAACAGGGAAGAGAGGAAAGCAGGTGCCGGCACGTAGCCTACTCTTGACGAAAAGCACCAAGGGGACCACCGCTTAGAACGTCCCTACCAAAGGACGGTACAACTCGAACATCAGGATTCCTCCACCGATCCGTACTGTCGAGAGGATGATCTCCACCGAAAAGTGTCCGAGAAATTATTAATATTAAAGGAAGCTGCTCTACTAAGCTTCAAACCCTCCAACCTAACTCCCGAGCAGAAAGAGGTATTGGGATGAATGCAGACATTCGAAACCGATCTCTACATTCATAAGGTCTATTTTTCTACTTATAGGGACGTTTGAAACTCCAGGTTATGATATTCTCATCTATTTAAGGAGTGCACTCTGTCAAGCCGCATGGATGTTGACCGTCTATACTACTGTCTGCCATCCCGAGAAGTGAGGTACACTAGCCGAAACTGTGTTCGTTTCCTTGCTCTTGTTGACCCGCTTGGCAAGACCACGCGATTTCCCAAGATGATTTCACATAGCTTTTCGGAAGAGGTCAAAGTTGAGTAAGGTTAGGGCTAGGCACGAGGGGAGGACGTGTTCTTTTGAAAGAGGAAGCTCTCAGCGTTTTCATGGAATAGTATCGGGAAATTCCGGAAAACCATGACCAGGAGCTTGGACGATCCTGGTGCCTCTTGAGAGAAGCAATAACAGACGCGCTCTCGCCATAGCACTAGTTCTCTTTAATCATTGCAGTTTGGTCCTCATTTATGGTGGGTGTACGATATAATTTTCCGAAAATAGTTTGTTTCTTTGATTCAGTCTTTTAATGTTAGTAATTTGAGCATGGGAGACCGTAAGGTTCAATCTAGCATGGTCCCATGGTCACCTGCTTGTGCCTAGTGCTAGCAGTGGCGCTAGTAAATGTTTTGAATTTTAAAGACCATTTACGCACTTTTGGCACTCTAAATTGGCCATGTTCTTGACTGAACTTTTGATGGGCATTTGAAAATCACGAGAAACAGCGCCGTAGGTACTGTTTTTTTAAATCTGCACATTTTTATGACATTTATGTGCGTTTCGGAAGGGAGCGAACTAAAAACTGTTCGTATTTTCCGTACGAAACAGTTCTAAAAAAAATCAACGTGGAATACACAATAGCTTTAGGAAGCAGGGTTGCCGGAGAGTATACTAGGTGTTTTTTTGGGGTCCACGCACGGCTGAAAATTACTTTTTTGGTCACAAGACGCATACCCACTACCTGTACCGCACCACTGTCTTTAATCGGGAATATTCATCAGCTTTTTTTATTTCTTCGTTTGCATTCCGCCTGAAATGCAAAGACACACTTTTATTACATTTCCTTCTACGGTGTATTTCAGGCGATCTGTGACACTTTTCAAAATGTGATTGATTTGGTTGCTCAATAACGCTTGCTTCAGACTGTAGTAAATAACGCAATTGTATTGCTGCGATAGGCTGTTTCCAGGATTTCCATGTCGAAATAAGCTTCTCATTAGCTTGATTAGGTGTCAAGTAGGCGTTAGCATACGAAATGACGTCACCATGCGTTTTCAATACCAGCTTATCTTCTGACAAGTTGTGACTTTTAAAATTGACGTATCTTCCCAATAAAACGATATCCTGGCAAAGTAAACCTTTTGTTGTGATCCTGAAATAATTCTCCGTCTGTAGCTAGTTTAGAGAATACAATCTGGACTTGAGTCATGTTGCCAATTAGTTAATGAATCAGCCGCGTCCACGGCGATCAGCAAATGCAGTGGCACTCAACGATCGATTTTGAAGTCGATTCAAGATTCAGCTCGATGAACCAGCCACGTACCTCGAACCGAGCGTGGCTCCATGAATGAAATCCATGAACATACAACTGCCACAAACTGGCTAACGAGGCCACAAAAGCAAACAATAATTACCCACGTAGGAGCGGGCTGATCAAGACAGGTAGTCCAGCCCGTCGAATGCCAGTGGACTGCCGGTGGACTGCCAGGCTGTCACTTGGAAAGTTGTGATTAGCTCTATAATTAAGACGTGTGTGCATTTCGTTGAGGAAATCAGTCGATAAGTATTTATTTTCTTCTTTGAGCCCGATCGTGACCGGGATGAAATACGTGGCAAAGTCAATCAGCACGCCGCAACATCATAATCATTAGCTGAAAGGCGATACCCACTCTTACTAATGAATTAATTACCGAGAGAAGTTTCCGTGCGTCGCGATCGCTGGAGGGGTAGGCCAAGATTCCGACAAGACGATGTTGTATCAGAGTTTCTGATTAACTATCAGAGACGTGTCAAACTTTGTTCCGTGATAAATCATTCATAACAGCAGAATCATAGTTAAAAATGTTAATTAGATAGAGCCGATATTTCATCTGGAAAAAACACTAATTCGGTCTATGAACATCTAACGTTTGACCGAAATGAGAAATCAATTAGGCAACTAGTTTCTAGTCCCTAACTTCGTTTGTTTGTGTTCGTGATATTCAATGAGAAGCCCATTCGAGAACAACAACACACTTATGCTAATGGAATGTATTTGAAGCATCGTTGATTCCAGGGAACATTTTTTACAAGGGCCCTCAGACGAATCTGGAGGAATTTCAGTTATTCACACCGAATTGTAAGGCGAGGGAATTGGCAAGTAGTTCGCTATATACATTATAATTTAAACTATACGTAGCCGAGGAACATGACCCAACGTAGCGTGGCAAGTTTCAAGTCAAGTTCACTCGCACGACTGTTTGCAGCCCACCGAAAGCAAAACAACGCTCCAAACAAACACAATCAAGTTGAATTAAAATCGGCTGGACTCAATTAGCAAGGCGGTGTCGTCAGGCCGAGAGTAGCGGCCACGTTGTGGGCAGATCTTGTGGGCCAGCCGCTGAACCAACATCTCCCGTCCTTTCCACGCGGGCCAACGGATTTGCGTTGCACGTTGGATGTTGGACTTTGGACTTTGGACGTTGGACGTTGGACGTTGGACGTTGTCCGTTGGACGTTGGGCGTTGGGCGCTGGACGTTGGGCGCTGGACGTTGGACGCTGGACGTTGTCCGTTGGACGCTGGACTTTAGACGTTGGGCGTTGGGCGTTGAACGTTGGACGTTGGGGGCTTATTCTAGACGAATTCCGCCAAATATCAATTGCCAGATTGATTTAACATGCGGAACGATAATTTTTCGGCAAAGGAAAACAGCTGATAAGGAGGCGGCCGTGCCCAGTGGCACGTACGGCAAAACTATCCCAGCACTTCCTGTGAAGAGCCTGTGAGAAATCACGAGATCGCAAGCAAGACAGCTGGTCGCATGCGATGGTTGAAAGCAAGATAGGTGCGCTCAAGTCTGTGCTCGGCAGCGCTCACTCGGTGGTGATATGGTGAAATACTGACTAGAACGACGTGAGGTAGGAAGGCAGCTTTCACAAATGAAGATTAGTCCAGACGCCGCGAGGTGTTGCTTTGTTGCTTGATGTGTGGCTCGGGTACGTCACCTTGCATTATGTGGTGGGTGGTTTGCAGCGTCAACTTGTCAAGGAGGCGACGGCTTTTTGTCCACCCCTGGACGTGTTGACACGTGGGAGCAGAGGGAAAACTCCCATCTCAACAGATATTCATAAAAATAAAGCAGAGATTTATAGATTCTTGCGCGACTTGCGTATAAAATACATTATGCAGCATTTGCCATTTGGGCCCGAATATTTCATCCACGCCCTTCGGAGAGGCCCATAAAATAAGAAAACATTTTTGTGATACACAATAGGGCCTACACCTTTACGAGGTATCGGCGGGTACAGCCCAAAACGCCGGAACGCCACACCTTTGCAATGCACGCATGCAGTTTGGAAATGCAATTGCACAACTCAATATGGCTATCGTTGCATCCGCAAAATCTCCGAAATTCTTTCAGGAAAACACATGATGTATACCTTCACATTCTCGAAAACAAGAATCTTGCATTTGCCGAACATTATTTTTGCCCTTGTTAGCGCGCTGATGAAGAATGTACTTGATTATTTGATAAATGTGAGCTGTTTCTTTCGCTTAATCAAATTAATGTTGTGTCAAATTAGGGACCAGCTTTTAAGCGCTTTGATTATCATCAAGATACGTTTGTGATGGTAATTTCGCCGTTCTTGTGACACAGTTGAAATTCTTTAAGATCTCTAGGCTTCTTTACAATAATTGCTCTTCCTGGAAGATAGAAGAAAAAGAATTTACAACTCATTCAAGATGTGTGTGTGCGTGTGTGTGTGTGTGTGTGTGTGTGTGTATGTGTGTGTGTGTATGTGTGTGTTTGTGTGTATTAACTTTATACCTCGCCGGACGTGATTAAATCTGTACAGTATTTTATTGGATTACTCGATGGATGTTGATTTGTGAAACAAATGAAAAACATCTTGTTCCCCGTGATTTGTTTCCATGATGTGTAATTAATATCATTTTACAAACGTGGAAAGCTCTGTAATCAATTCGTTTGAGAGATGTTATGTTCTGCTTCCCGTCGAAGCGATCAGCTGTGACGAGACAGTAGAGATGTACCTGTGACCTAGGTCAGTGGCAGGTCAACACTTGTTGCATTTGTAGCTAATTCTTATCTCTAGGCATTGTAGATCTCTAGGTTTGTAGGTATTCTCATCTCGGAATCAGTGTATTTTTTTAACAATCGTTTAAAATACTTACTCTTTGCAGATCCATAACCGCCTAAGCCGTGGAAACGAAGATGTCCAGATTCCTCCGACTTATCTTCGTTGTATGGACATGAGTCCTAAACATACGGCTACTTAAATTTATAGCTAATTTAATACAAGGTGTCGGTCAGTGTTCTGATGAGTTCAAACGGCAAGCAAAATGTTACCTTTTCGATAACACGTTTTATTCCTTGGACGAATTTTTCAACAAAAAATTATCATTACAGTACTTTTTAATTTTAGAGTTGACAATTTCTATTACTATCTTCACTTTCTACTACAATTACTTTGTAATTACTGAACGGAAATATAAATAGCTGAACATGAAACAACTTGTGCGTGGAAGTTGGAACTCCAGTCATGGATTCGTGTGGTGGTAGCCCCGCGAGTAGCGTGTCTCGCTAGCAATCGGAAGGTCCCGGGTTCGATCCTGGTGTTACATTTTTGAGATTCATATCTCCTGACTAATTTCAGCACTATAGTTTAAAAAAAAACTGTTAATTACTGGGTTAAACTGCTGAAAACTTA
>QKMV01004196.1:0-10468 GCA_003287335.1 Lednia tumana
CAGTTATTAACAGTTTTTTTAAAAACTATAGTGCTGAAATTAGTCAGGAGATATGAGTCTCAAAAAAGTAATAACCGCATCATCTCTTTGCGCAAAACATGCCGGCTGTGCGCAGTGTGATTTTCGTTCTTACATAATCCTTCACACTCAACGATCAAGTAATCAATTAAATAATAAAACCATAATTGTCTCATAAAACTATATGACCTAATAAGGCTCAAAGGTAAACCTCGTATTATTCGTCCATAAAAATCCCCAGCATGTCAGATTACTGTGTCCGCCCATATTGCGAACTCGCACAGGCATCGTTATGCAGGTATATCTCCGCCTATAGATTATCATTTGTTACAATTCAAGTGAAAGTAATAAGAATTGTTTAATTGCAACAATCAGCTGTCTATGGATTAAGGCACAGATTAAGTTAACGTGCATCCACCTACTGCACTTTTGATTTGTCAATTAAGTTTCAAAATACCTTGTTATAATTTGATCTCGTCTGATTAGTGATTAATGATTTTTAATCAGGGAAGCTAATTGCGCTTAGAAGCGACGATTTATTTGGTAGACTTGAGAATGTAAGTAGTGACTATACCTATAATTAACGATTTCTATTTCCTAGATATAGATTGCAATTTGTTTGCCAACAACTTACAATCAATATCTGGGTAACGAAAAAAAAACATTTATTACTGCACACAAGATGAGCTAAAGTAACTCCGCTTTCGAATGTATAAAGTTATAAAATGAGTTCATGAATGGCAATATCCCTGATCTGTCCAAAATAAATACCGCTTCCGCTTTTGCTTGTGCACAGCTTTCATCAAGAGTCTAGACAATTTTAGATTAAAGACGAGATTTCAAGAGATTTGCAAGGAGAGATATCGGTTTGAGGCAGAGACTTGCAAGGGTAGATGCTAGCATAAGATAGAGAGTTTTGCAAATGCAATTTCAAATGCAATACCATTTCTATAATATATTCTGGCGAACGGTCGTCGTCCAAGTGTGCTCTACATGCTGATTGGCGACTAGTGAAAGATGCGCCCTGGGCCTCGCCCTCAGCGGGCAACAGTACCATGCGAAGAAGCGTGCAGGAATTCATTCCCTCAGGTCTTTGGCCGGACCGGCCAAGGACCGGTGTGATTCTTGGACTTGGATCAACAACTGAGACGCTACGATGAATTCCTTATCGTCAAATTATCTATCAGAATGTTCTTCATAAAACGATTGCACCGGCGAATGAAGATGACTTTGTTATCGTTGTGATGACCATAACTGTGTATTAATTTGCAAGATGCTATTAGAGAAATGTTACGTTCGTTTTTATGTTGCAGGGGATGAAAACCTACCGACCGTTATGATATAATATCGCTTTGGTTACTTCGAAGTAGTAACAAATCAGAGAGCAGGAAAGATCGAACTCTAGACTCCCCAGAAACAACAAAAAAAGCATGGCCTACCTCACTCACATACCTACTTTTCACATCTCGAAAATAATTCCTATGTTTTCAACAAAAGTGCTTTACAAACTGGGTAAAAATGCCAAGAAGACCAATAAAATATCCCCAACGTTTCGCGAACTGCTCTGTCCACTTCATCAGGAGCTTCAGAAGCTTCAGGACTTGCTTCTTTTAATCTTTTAGTGTTACCATTGCTACCCAGTTTGTTCAACAGTTTTTTTGTAAACTATTGCTAAGATGTGGAACTAAACACGAGTCTAAGGAATTTTATAAGTTTTATGTTCATTAATCCCTCTACTTTGAAAGAAAAAAAGGTTACTATTTACACTACTTAAAATTTGAAAATTAGTATCAAAAAATATCTTATGCTCCAAGTAATTTTGTAATTACTTAATGATGATGTCCGATCATTATTTATTACATGGAATAGAGATGATGATTGCCGAATAAAAACACAATTAAATGTAATTGTTATCACACGTTCTATTATACCACACGAATTGGAGTCACGACTCTAATAGAAATTGAGAGCGAACACAATCTTGCTTCGAGGTGCAGGGAAAAAATGCGACAAATTTTAAACATGAGTTCCATTCAATGCCTAGCTCTTTGTTCAATGCATGCTTAGATAGACGTCAGATGTCTCGGTTAGATCAGCAACCAATCAAAATTCCTCTCGAGTCGATACGCGGGCCAATCCGCTTGCCTGGGAATTACCACGAAAATATAATTAACTTGTGTGGCATTTTTTTGTGAACGAGTGTGAAAAACAGAAAATGTAATTGGTGCAGTTAGATTGAATTTTATATTGAAATACTGTGTGCTCTGTTCCTTTTTGATTTCGAAAGGCTGATCACGAAATTATACCGTTGCAAATGAAGTGTTTTCGTTCAACGCGAAACAGAACCTACTTATTTTGGAGCAACTTATCTCTTCCTGAATTTGTTTCTAGCGGTTTCACATGTAATTAGTATTTTTACATTTGTTGTCACCACAGAGGTTCACCGCGACAATTATTACCTTTCTATAGGAACCGAGCCTACAAAAAAAAAAAACGTAAAATGTTTCCGTTTTGCCATATTTTTAGTTCAGTATGTCACTCAGCGTAATACGTTAAAATAACTAATAACTTTCTTAATAAAACACTTAGTTTATTGTCAGGTGCACACATAAGCAAAATGGGGCAAGCTATAAAGTAAACACCACTTTACGGTGACAACTGACAATGTTGGTGCCTCGGAGATAAATGTAAATGGATATCCTTAGCCCAGCATAGGATAAACAGTAGACTGGGCGGTATGTTTATTGAAAAAGTTTCCGAGATTTCTCAAAATATCCCTCTCGCACCAGGTGGCATTCCGAATTAATTTTTGAAGCGAATTTTGCACGAATTACCAACAGAAGTAAGTTACCTGTAGATGTAGACAGTTGCGTTATGGGTGGGGTTCAAAAGATAAGTGCTGCATTAGCATTGCTCATATATGCATGCTCCACTGCATTGCTCATCGTCCTTGTCAGGTGCAATAATTACAAAACTCGGCGGCATCTTATGATTCAAATTATCGACGGAAAAGGCGCCGTTTGACGTGCCATCCTTCGGTCTCATGGGTGAGGTCGTTCAACACCAAATTACTTCAAAATTGCCAGATATCTATCTTTCTGATGAATTCTTAAAGGAATAGTTCCTCGTTGCTCAAATCAAAGATACTCATATTTCCAAAGTCAACGACGTCAAAGTTTTCCAGCGTCATGAATTCTGCATCCCTACATCTTTCGTTATTTTATGTATTTATTTTCTTTGTTATCTTTTTACGGCGAGCTGAATAAGCTATGGATTTCGTGAATACTTTGACTCGCATTTGGCGTCAACTGTGTAAAACAAGATAGCAGGTATGACACAGCTACAATAGGTATGAGAGGAATTATCTCATTGATGACATGTCTTCTATTATGAAACTGTTTTTCTCACTAAACCACCAATCCCAGTTCCGATTGATGTACATGAAAAATACATTACATGATTCACGCTCTGAATTTGTCGTCACTCGTCACACCCTTCTTCCGGTGCTAATCTAAGTTAAGAGGAACCCCTATTCTCTGGTAAATGCGTTTATACGAGTCTATTTCAGTAAGTGCGGGGCTTCATAGATACGACATTTCGATGTCATCCGCGTCTCATTTAGTTGTCTCCAGAAATAAATCCACTCATTTATTTCCATCTAGTCTTGTCACTATCGCCGCCATGGAAGTTCCTCCTCCTAATGCCATATGCTATTACCTAATTGGTAAAGTGAGAATGACAATAAGTTTGCTTTCCCCTTTTCTTGGTGCGTCTGCTGTCATGTTTGTCGAACCCGGATCTCTTTAAACCAAGTCGGCTTGGCGTGGCATGTGCAAGTTTTGCCCCCGCCTGAATAAGACTCCCATGCAAGTGCAATGGTAATGTGCAATAAGTGACAATCTACCTACTCAGGGCTGGGATCTTCAGAGTCCAGGAAAATATCGGTAAATCTGAGATATTATTCTTAAAAGAGTGAGAAGCTAATGAAACAATTTATAACTGTTACATAAACTTGAAATGAATGAAACAATCCACGATAATTGCTGCATACAATTCTCATTTGTTTTAGTAATTATGCGAAGTGTGGTGCATAATTTGATCGAAAGCATCACGCCAGACAAAATCATTTTATCAAGAGAAACATCTTTCAAGGTCCAATGATCATTCCCACTACATTCGTGTACGTGTGGTAAAGGATTTTCCATTAATCGCAAGAGTGCAAGTGCATTTTAGTTCACGTATATAGTAGGTAAGTACTAAGTATAAACTATAGTATTCCTTCGTTGCGTTTTTTCATTACAGCAAAGCCGTTATATCCTTACTAAATAGTAAATACGTAGGTACTTGACAAATGTGCATGCGCAGCAGAATGCATTACGTTACCATTTTGTGAACAGGCTAGAGCGAAAGTAAATAAACTTGTGCTCTAAGTGCTCGCATAATGCATATGGCTCTCATAACCACACCTACTCAATGTGTTTTCTTATGGATTGAATTTCGGAAGGGGCGTTTTGTAAGGGTGTCTATTTTTGAGATAAGACACACAATTTTATGTTGTGAAGAAAATCGTTTGTATTATGACGTCCCAATAGCGAACGACTACAGAGAGATCGCAAAGAAATTACTGTCATTAAACTGAACAACAGTAAACGTCCAAGAACTCATATTGGGGCCAATGAGATTGAAAAAAATGCTGAATATCATTCCATACATTCCTGTGGCTGAAATAAATTATGAATGTAAATGGTTTTGTCTAAATATAAGTAAATTGAATAATGGTATTCACTTCCTGCTTAATGCGTTATTAAATTACTACGACAGTTATGTCAAAATAATTCATTGCCAATTTGATGATGAAGCAACTTACAGAGAGTATACCTAGTTGAAGACACCTATATTATGTTGGTAGGTACCTATTAAGACTGAGTAATGTTTGCATGCTCCACTACAAGAGATGCACTTGATATCAAATGAAATAACCACTTGGAAATAATTGAACTAAAGACGAGTCAATGCCCCTACATGAAAATACATCGGATAGGTGGAAACTAATGATAAGAGATATCCGTATATCCGTTTAAAAAGCATGTGTGTTTGCTGGTATTTGGACACAATATATTTGGTTAATTGATAATTTCCTGGGAAATGAGTTTTAGTATTTCTCGTGCCATTGACTCCATACAGAAATGGTGTCCTTGATTCTTCACACCTTGGTTCGATCCCAGACACCGACAGCCATCCATCCTGATTACTTTTTACTCGCTTTCCGAAGACCTCGTTCGTCGACCAATTGAGCATAGCTCTCAAGGCAAAGGCAATGTGTTTGATGGAGTTCTGTTCAAAACTCTATTCACTTAATTCATAATCAACATCATTTTCATTTTAAACCATTTCCTCTTCTCTTTTCATGGCTAATTATTGTTCATTGGCGTAAATAGCGAACTGCATAAAAAAGGACCGGAATCTTCTTTCATTAGGCTATTTTTCACAGTCTGTCTATCTCAACCTTACGCCTATTTCACCTCTCACTGATTCATACATAAGAACTAGGCCTTACTGTTATTCTTATACCAAACGTCATACTTCCGTAAACATGCGCGGTAGCAGTAACTACAGAAGGTAGTCATTCGTCATTTGAAATGGAACCGAAGTGGAGAAACAATGGAGTGTTTTAATCATTAGACGCCTTGGTCCTGTAAAATATGGAGCTAATCACTTTCTAAAATGCACCTGAACGGAAGCTATGACTTTCTTAATCTTACGCGATATCCATCCCGACTTCATACATTGAAATGTTTGCATTGAAAGAATTCGTTCGAAGAGAGACACTTTCTAGAACTGCTACGTGAATAACTTGGGGGTTATCAAAGCTAATCGCGTTCCCTGATTGCAATTTGACAATATAAATATACATTATCAATGTATTACTAAATTGTCAAACGATATTTATTTTGGTTGAATTACTTTATCAGTGTTTACCATTTTGAGAGGTAACAAGCAAGACATTCCTCTGTCTTGCGCACTGACAAATACCTGTACATACCTGTTGCATTCGACGTATTCACGAATCGGATCAGTCAGCCAAAGTTTTAATCCACTTCTTTTTAATGTTCCGTCAATTATAAACGAATTAAATGCAAACAGCGATGGGCATATAAATTGATAAACACGCAGTTAGTATCACATTTCACTCGGTCAGTACTCCTAGTTGGACCATTGCATGCGCTACGATCCGCTCTCTCTAGAGACCATCAGACGACTGAATGCAATGTGGCTAGCTGCATTCAAGAGCTCGCGCCCGCAGCCCGAAGGCGAGGTTGATCCACGGATTAACAACGCACAGGTAAAAGGTGGACAAGACAACAAAACAGGTGTGCGATAGAGAAAACTCACACCGGCGGGGATGACAAGGAAAAGAGTAGAACAAAAACGATCCACAAAATGTTGCATAGCAACAGAGCATATAAATGATTCCCCGGCGAGTGCAGAATGCAGGCATGAGATCGCCACAACAACTTTCAATGTTATTATGTATATTAAATTTCTTTATCTGAGCGTAGCACAAAAACTGATAAGTGGTTGAATTTGGTAGGTAAATTAATGCAGTTCTTAATTGGAACGTACGATAGTAATTTAGATGAAAGTATTTTCTGTAGTTTCAGTTCTCAAAACAAAAACTGTCTGATGTCCACAGTCCATTTCCTTTACGTGGCGAGCTTTTCGATCGTACTCCGTGATATTTCGAATAATAAAACGCAAGAAAAGTATTTCCAACCACGTAGCGAAGTCGTGTGTGTCAAGTCGTATGAGTAAAGTCTACATCCGTACGTGATCCACTAGTTCTCAATCACGTGCGTGTTCCGGGAAGAATACTTTACTCTCTTTGGGCACAATGAGACGTATTTCTTTTGTTGAAGAATGGGTTTGCTGATTCAAGAGTCTTCAACGAAATGATTGCGATTGAATGAAGCGTTCAGACGTTCGTTGGTTCTCATAATGCGAAGATCATTAATACGAAACAAGTCGGCGGCAATAGAGTGAAAGAATTTGCCCCCGGGTTTGAGGTCACCACTCGTCAAAAGAAGCATGACCCCAAAATAAGCACTGGTTTTCTCAGCACAGTTTGCGTTATTTTATTCCTTATAGCGAGTAGTTGCTGTACAGTGCACCGATAACTAAGCAATGTAATTTTCTTCTCGCATGCTTGGCCGTTGCAAATACATGCTTTGGATTTTGAATGATCGCAGCAGAGATTTAAATATAATTCGTCCTGAATTCCACAGTTTCACATCGTAATGCCAACTCGAAGGAAAGAAATCTGCTTACGACTTAAATTCACTGAATTTCAACTGTTACAATGTGTCATTTAGTGAGAAATCTATCAATATTTATTCGGTTGTGCCCCCCCCCCCACCCCCCTCCTGCGGCCATCCGGTTAGCTGAGCGGTAAAGTACTCGACTGGTAATCGAGAAGTCCCGGGTATCTTTCTATCCAACGCTATAAACCTTGGAGTATACGTAGTTTTTTCATATATTTCTTCTTCTTTCTCGAAATTTTGTGGTTTATACTCTTGGAGCATACCCATCCTTTCTCTGGCTCTTGTCGGAGTTGCGACAGCCAGAAAAGTGTATTTGCTCATCTTGTGAAACGCCCCGCGGCCACGAATGCAACTGGATCGATTTATGATACGATTTTATACTCTGCCATCTTCACATTATTTTGATTTATATCAGCATAATATTTGAGTATTAATCAAAGTGGTCGTCGATCAATGTAGATCTCATATCAACCTGGCGGAAATACCTTATAGAAATTAGAATGTATGGTCAGAATATATTTTTACTCTGACGCTGACAAGGATCAATAAAGATCTTCTAGAGTAATAAACAATTGAAATGACATTAATATTCCAGTTAATTTAAGCTGTCCATAAAATCGGTCAGTAATATGGAAGGTTTCTTGTCCATATAAGTTTTGAATAATTAGTTAACTTATAAGATACCTGATACTTGATGTAGCTTTATAGGTTTACTCTATAAAATAATGCTCTACTTTGCAGTAGCCGTATCTTTTTCAAGACTGGATTAGAGAGTGGAATGGTCATTGATTTTCAGATCTGCAAACTTCGCAGAATCTTGAATAAATAAAATCCAGGCTAAACAGGATAAAATTAAGGACCTGTAGTAGTTTCAGTATGTTTGTATTAAAAAAAAATCGGGGACGAGTCATTATGCAACACCATTTCTAAGCTATCACGTACCTAAACCATACTACAGTAGGCTGGGCCTATTTGCACACTTAATTAAAGTAGTCTCGGACATATCTTGAGCAGCTATATATCTGTAGCGTCTATTGCAACTACCAACTACCAGGAAATGTTGATAACCAAAGAAACCATCATCAGTGAACCACTACAAAATCTATCGACTACCGAGATAACCCAAAAAATTATTACCAGGGTTAACCCTAACTATCGAACCTACCGCCAATCGTCACTGCCGTCTACCATACTTACCGACCACCGAGATAATCCAAATAATAATCGCCAGTGTGCTCCCCGACTATTGTCCAGTACCGTGTCATTTTAGCTCCGTGCTTTCCAGCAACAAGTGCGTACCCGAATTAAAGTGCGAATAGGCTGCCAGTGAATTAGTGGACACCCGGCAGTGCACGAATAACCTGTCAGCAAGGAGCGCGCACTGCGCACACTAATTAGAGTGCGAATGGGTCCGCAATCAATTAGTCGCACACTTTCAAGTGTGCGAATGGACACTTCGAAAAGGGCCAGAAGGGCCAGACTTGCGCTCACACTTGTGAGTGTGCGAATAGGCCTCCGGTGATTTAATCGCACACGTTCAATTGTGCGAATAGACATTTTGAATATCGCCGTTATGTGACTTGATATTAATAAAACAATTTTATTGTATTTCTATTCACCGAGGAGGGTCATATAGATATTTCGAGGGGAAATATTTTTTATGCGTCTTTTCCATTATTCCGTTTTTATTACGTGGTGTTTAACGACACATTTGATCAATATTTTTATGAAAAGTTCGAAGTCTGTATATTATTGTTGTTGATTTCTTTTGATTTTTTCAGAATAACAAAATAATCAAACTGGCATTTATATTTCAATACTGGTCTCAAAGAAAAACATTGCGCGCAAAATTTTGAAGCCGTTAATCACGTGGTCGATCACGTGGTCATATCACATGGGTTTTAGAGGTTAATGTTTAGTTGTCAAGTGGCCCATGGCATCCCACAGCCATAGCCACAGCTGCATAGTATCGTGTATTGCATGAAATTATTTATTCAAGCAATAAATTGAGACAGTCATGTCAGAACTTTCACTAGTGAATACCTCTCTAAAGAGTAGCAGTCCATCCTTATTTCCAGTGCTAGGCCATTTAGATGCAGGGGCAGCAACAAGTGTCATGGAACCAAATGATTCTACTGTTGCTTTGTGCCAGAAAACTCGAGAAGAACAATTGCTAATTGAGAAGAGATTACGAAGACAGGCGAAGAATAAGCTGAAGAAAGAGGACATGAAACGGATTAAAGAAGAAGAAAAGAGAAGGAAGCTCTATGAACCAAAAGACCAAAGAGTAAAAATGGTAAATCAAAACGAACTTTCAACAATGTTCAAACCCCATGGAGCTTACTCTGACTCTACAAAAGCCAAGCTTGATATTCCAAATATTTCTTCTGATGATTTCCCAACTCTGGGATCATCAAAATCTAGGGGCAGGCCATCGCTGTCGATCTCACAGGCAGTGGTAAACGTAGATAACGCAACTAGTTTGACAGTAAGTGACGATAAGATACAGCAAGGACCTGAATATACTTCGACTGAAAAAGTAATCCAGACTCCGACTTTGTTGCCGAGTAAAGATCACCTTTCCAAACCAAAGCGCAGAGATCCAATTCAAATAGATGTATTGACGGCATTAAAGAAATGTGAGTTGCCCAAAGCCCATCGCGAACGCAGCGCTCCTGCAAAAAAGGATTCAATCACCCAGAGATCAGGAAACCAGCTTGACGGATCAAACCCAGAAAGAAGGAAAGGAAAAGTGAGGGAGATACCCAAAGCAAAGAAACCATCTCAACTCAAGCGTGTTATTCTTAAAGAAAGAGATGCCAAGAAAAACGCCACTGAAGTTGACGTGAGTGTGTCTGAAATAGCAGCTCACTTAACGTTAGATGAAATAGACGAAGATCTGAAAATACCTCAAGAAATCAGTGATCCTAATGATTCCTCAACACCTGAGAGCAACTTCCAACACGCTTGTGACCCGGTCCGAGAAGTAGAAAATGAATTGGCGCAAATAATAGACTCCTCGCATAGCCGTACGCCTTTAAAAGACACTGTCAAAAGAACAACATTACACAGCAGAAAATTCAGAGAGTAAGATCCCATACAAAATACATTTTTCATCACACTTTTTTATA
>QKMV01004197.1:0-10468 GCA_003287335.1 Lednia tumana
TGTTTGATATTAGTAAAAATATTATATTTTGCACATCAAGATTAATCGGTATATTATTTTAATACGCTATCTCTATAGTGTAATGGAACCAATTTAATCGCATTACATGATAGAAACATTTTATTGCGTTATATTTATTACCTACATTACTTTTGTGGCCCTAATAATGAATTCGGTCTTGATATTATACGACGAACTTCATCCGGTATTTTGGCGTAGGTATACATGAGGCTGTGAGCTCTTCACGGTAGAATTTCCTAAGAGAGGACGCAGCTTCATTAACGTTCCGTTAACACCATAAGAACCTGATCCGTTCAGTTCAGTTCCGTTCAAATTACAGTGAAGGTGAACTAAAATCCAAACGCAGCTTTGGAACAAGGGAGTTGTGTGATATTTGAGCTTATACTTAACCATAACCCGACTGTTCAAACTACTTGATTAGCAGTTCATTCAATATCCTTCGATGTACATGTAATTCCATACAGAAATAAACTCCGTTTGAAACTGAGAGTTGTAAGCTAAAATTATTGCAAGTCATAGATGTCATTTATTAATAAATTTGAACCCAATAATTATATTATATTTGAAGTTAAAAGACAAAATGTGTATGTTCTGGTACGAGTAAGCCCCGTATATTTTCAATTAATTTGTGGTTATCATTTTTGTTAGGCTCATGTCTTTTTGGTTAGTAGTTCCGTGGCGCCCACGGTAGGTATGTACACCGTATGTGCACTAACCGACTAAGTTTCGCTTGGATGAAGCCATCGTGCGTACCGCAGACAATGGTTCCATTCAAACTATTGGGAGTAAACGAGATGAAAATATTTGACATTTCTGTGCGTTGATTGCATGAAGAAATTCCTGCGTCTTCATAATCGCTCTGTTCATGTTGTGCTGCAGGCGATCCACCCGTGCAAGGCACGAGAATAGGGGTGAGAGCGCTCGCCACCCCACATATTCGAATTCCTTGCTTGTCCACCACACACCCACTGTACAATGAATTTTTGAAAGATAGTTTTTTTCAGTACCAACCCTGAAAGTTAATAGAAAATTGGCAATGGCACGTTCAATGGTAGGCTGAAGGGTTGGCAGCAGTGGATATCGCCTTAAAAATGTTAATCTGTCTGGCTATCTTATACTACCATGGTTGTAGCTACCTCTTGACTTTTCATCCTTATCTATGCATATTCTCTTTTCGTCACGGGTTATCCTTGCCTTCTTACCAAAATGTGTGAACCCTCACATCCAATTGCAATGAAATTGAGAATTTGATTAAATGCACTATGCAATTAATGAAATATTTAGTCATGATTATTAGAGTTTAAGGAGTGTGGCATTGACAAATGGTCCTGTAGCACTAGTCTATTGGCGTCGGTGAATGATACTTTGATAATATGATATATTATTTACTGTGCCTTAACGAACAACAGAACTTCCGTTCCACAAGCGCCGTTTAACAGACCTTACAGAGAAGAAGGCAACCCCTGTGCTGGCGTGTAGCCTACACCTGTCGAAAAGCATATAGGCGACCAATGCTTAACGTTCCTTCCGAAGGACGGTACAACTCGAACAGTAGGATTCCTCCACTAATCTATGCTGTCGAGAGATTGACATCAAGGGTAGTGAAGCTCCTGTACTAACTTGAAACCTCTCTGCCGAACATAGCTGGGTCTTGAAATGCATGGTCACCCATCCAACCTGTGACCCAGCGCAATTTTGCTTAGCCTTGGGAGAACCGATGTACCCGAAATGTCAATCCATTCGGTAAAACATCTGCCTGCTTCGATTGCAATTCAATAATGTGCATTAACATGTTTTAATTCATATGGTGTGTATAATTTTCTATACAACACACCAAACTGTTGTGTAATTATATCTAAGGATTTCTCTATCGCTGGGTTGGAACCATTAGTCTGAACGCCAAACGATGCTAAGATGATATTTTGCAAAACTCGCAGCTTAGAAAATATTACGTGCGTTTTGCATTCCGGGCACGTACTTTACTTCCCCGATTCCTAGGACATCTAAATTGCATCGTTATTTTGATTGCATTCAAAAGAATTCTCATTTCAATATACGAACCGACAAATGGAACATGTACTTCATACCTGCCATACTTAATCGATAAAGATATAACTCAAAATTGACGTGAATACATGGTCATCATTTAGCAAATCGATCCTTACGTCAAACTCGTAACCATCTACTTATACTCGTTTAGATCTGGATAACTGTATCGTTCAAAATGTGTCATTGTTTTTTTCATGTTTCTCATGTGATTTCTTTAGGTTATGAAAATGAGTCAGAATGGACAGCCATAACGGTAAACCGGTACTTTTTGTTTATTGATTCTATTTCATAAACATTTCAGCGGTTGGCTTTCTTTGTTTGGTAAAAATCAGTTCCATTTATCCTTGCCGAAAGTTGAGTTGCAATGTATTAGCAACGAGAGCAAAACACGCTGAATAATTGATAAGTTTCCCTTCTCGAAGTCGCAGAGAGGGGAGGAGACAGGATACGCGCTGAGAAGTGAACTTGAAAGTTGAAAGACAAAAACTCAGATCCTTTCGTCGTATTGACTGTAATTGAAAATTATATTAACGCTGTTGATATACTTGGTTTCTACCCACAATCAACAACCATGTTTACTTTTCAGTTTTCATTGAATCGACTCGAACGCAACGTCTCCTACACACATTATAAAACAGTGACAAAACCTTTCAAAAATCAGTGTCTTTAAAATCGAAACAATCAATCAATGCATATTTTTAGGGCCTCAAAAGAAAGTAATCGCATGCGAATGGTAATACTGTGTAACACAAGGTGATTGGATTGTATTCCGTACTCTGCAAAGGTGCTCGCGATATGTAGAGAAAGTGTTGTCTACTTTAATGCATGGGTATTTTACCTGGCGCTTCGGTAAATGCATTTGATGCCCCTGCTGCGACCGTTGCATCCGGCGCCGGTGCTGGAATCGCAAGTGCCCCTGTGAAGGCCACTACCACCAGCACTAAATGTAGCCCGCGCCTTCTCTTCATAATTGACAGTAACCTTCTTCCTTGAAACCCTAATTAGGCTAGATGTAAATTACACCCTCCCTCACATGTCTGAGATAAAGTTCCAATCCATTTGTTTTCAGTGGCCAAAGCTTGATTACGTTGCTGGGAGTTAATGAAGTGTGTTTTTACTGGTCTTTCTGCTTTGAACGAAACAAGCGGCGTGAGTTCGTAAGCAAACCGAGCTGTAACGACGCTGTCACACGACTGTAGCTTGGTTCAGGAGACGCCAGGCGTCTCTCTTAACACCCACCTACAGTCCAAACACTTCAACAAGTCCCCGAGGCTAGCTTCCCTACCATCATGTTCAGAGGGAGGAGTCGGGGCAAATATAATTCGACGGTTCTATCAACGCTCTAGACGAATGTGTCAAAAGCACCCTTTACCGATATGTTTTCGAACGTAAATTGGCACATTAAAATTTCGTCTACCATTTTTCATCAACAGGAGCTAAAATGTGACACATTTAATTACAAAAATTAATTTTTAAATTGCAAAATAACAGTTCCTTAATAAAAATAGTATACGGAGTTCGAAATCGATGTTTACAGGTTTGGCCATAGTAAAGTTGCACCAACTTTGGTCATCAGGGCGCAAGATCAATACGGAGATTTTAGCATTGCGGATATGCTACCAACTTTTGGTTGAACAATCCAGGCATACATCCTTTGCGTTCGAACATGCTAGAGCCAGGAGCAATTCACCTTTGTCAGAGGTATACAGGCCCGTCGATTCTCCGACCAAAAACATAGGCTCGAGATGGAGATCAGTGATTCTTTCTGTCATCGACGCCTCAACCAACAACCAGTCACTTCGAATTAGCATAACTGACCCGTTACGTTTCAACTGAAAACACTTACTAATAAAAAATAGTTTTTACCAGAATCAGATTTTTTTGAAGTAAAATAAAGAATAACAATAATTCACCCTAGGCTAATGCCCTTGTCTGCGAGAGTGTTTCCAGCGAGAATATGTTCTTTTCTACTTTTCTGCACCGTTTGAGTTAGATTTTTGATCATTTTAATCCTCGCCAGACATTTGTCCACTTAATACGGTATGGGGGTCTCGACCCTATGCGCCCAAAAAATACCCTTTTTTGGTAGGGTGTTTGGTCAAATTGAAATTGTTTGTCTAAATCCACGACAGAAGCCGTTCACAGTCACATTTATAACCAGTTCAGAAAAGTGTGAATGCCCACGGTTCGGGGCACCGGCGGGGGGATCCAAAATTTTCTGAAATTTCAGGTTGGTTTGTTATGGTATTCGCTGATGACTAATCCTCATATTGTGGATTAAATTCCGATTTTCACATTTTGAAAAAGTGAAAAAAAGATATGAAATCTTTTGGAATACTTCCGAGGTCGCAGACGGAGCTAGGAGCCTTGAATCGATTGACGCGTACAATCCTTATACTAAGCACTGAGGGCACCACTCGAATGCTTCCCATAATTCGCCTATATATCTTTCAAGTGGCCGGAGAGGGAGGGGCTGCATGATCTGCAGAACTTGTGCAACAACTAAGTGAACGGCCTATACGAATACTTTCCCAGTAGACAATGTGAGCCAATGCACAGAGCTGAAATGTTAGCTATTAGCAGATAGCAGCTACACCCCATCGAAGTTTGGGACTCGGCAGTTCAAGGTCCGAGGAAGCCTGTTACGTGGAGGATACAAGGAGAGATGATTGGCGAGCAAAGGCGCTGCATGGCCGGTACCCTAAGCTACTCGAAGAAGGTAACGACGTGGACTACGACTACGTGGACTACGAGGCGTCTGTATGCATGGTGGAAGGCTGCGAACTCCTCATGGAGACTGAGGACTTTCTGATTGCCACTTAGGATCAGGTTGTCAGCACGCGAAACACAGGAAGTAAATTATACATTATATTACCTCTCGTTTTATTGGTCCCAAGGTCGAATATAAACACAGGAGCCGGTTGTAGAATAAGGAAATTAAAAGAAGTCGCATTAAAGGGCTTGTTGGACTGCTGCGTTAGCGAGCCAGGATTTCAAAATACTGTTAGTAAATGGGTTTAACTGCTGATAACTTCTAGCAAAAAAACTGCCAACGTGACAAGGAATAAACTTTTAAAGCCAAATACACGGCTATTTATAGTTTTAAGAATATTAAAATCACGTCAAAAATACCTGCTTACTCGAGGACTTGCTTGTACCTTGTTGAGTACCTTGCTTAGCTCAGTGGTAGAGCATTTGCCCGGTAAGCAAAAGGTCCGGGTTCAAGTCCTCGAGTAAGCAGGTATTTTTGAAGTGATTTTAATATTCTTAAAACTGCCAACGTTTCGCTAACTATACTGAAAGCTTCGCCCCCAAGAAGCTTTCAATGTAGTTAGCGAAACTTTGGCAGTTTGTTGGTTGGAAGTTCTCAGCAGTTAAACCCATTTACTAACAGTTTTTTTGAAAACTAGTGCTGGAATTAGGCAGAAGACATGAGTCTTAAGAATTTAATAGCCAGCCAGGTTCTTTTTTCCCTTCTCTTCGTGGCTTCCCTTGATCAAGACTGGTGAAATCTACCTAGTTTAAAAATGAGGTTCAATGAGCTGTTTTTATGTCACAAATTTTTTCAATTTGTTTATTTCTGTATGTATGTTTTCTGGTAATTTTTGTTTTTTCTTGATTTTCTTGCTTATCACGTGAAGTGGGTCAGAGTTTTTATTGTGACCGAAACGTTGTGCTTTTTATTTTTTATATAAACATTTTTAAGAGTGGTTAAACGGTGGTTTCCAGAGCCATGTTTATTTAATGTTTCACAGTTTTCCTCGTTTTGCTCTGTTAGTAAGAATTATCTTCTCAACATTTCGACTCTGAAGCTCGCTGTGAAGCTCGCTTCGTCGACGTTTCGACTCTGAAGCTCGCTGTGAAGCTCGCTTCGTCGAAACGCCGAGAAGACAATTCTTACTTATAGAGCAAAACCGAGGAAAACTGTGAAACAAATATTTAAGAGTGTGTTCCACCTAACTTTTTGCTTAATACAATGTCTCGAATAAATTCAAATATTCTCTTGTAAAAGAGGATGGTGTGATTGACAAGTGCCGTATGTGTGGGCAAACATACGGAGAACATGCAGCACATCATGTTGGCCAGTGCGGCCGCTGCTAATGCGGAGGATCTCCAGCGGCAAAGCCACAATCAGCTTGCCTGCCTACTTCAAACATCTACGGGAGCCAATGTTTGAAAACAACACGGGTACGCTGTATTGGGATCGGTCAATAGTTGTGGACAAGAATTCCCAGCAATATACCAGCTTGGTATTTTTCTTCAAGAATGAGAGGATTGGGTGTGCCAAGGGATGACAACTTGAACCAGGCAGACAGGGAGAAGATTGGGAAGTGTTTTGAACTGGCAAATGAATAGAAGGACATGTGGAAATTGCTAACAGTTGAGATTGTTTCTGTTGTAATATCTTCGACGAGGTTTGTTGTAAAGAGCTTTAGAGACCACCTATTAAAGTTAGTACTGCGTGAAAGCTTAGCGCCAAAGCTTCCAGAGGCAGCCATTCTTGGAACGTACATCATTCTACGGAAAGTTCTAAATCTGTGGTTTTTATTTTTATTTTGGCTTGGTCATGGTGACCCACCTAGTGTGTGAGATGGTTGATGCACAGTGAAAGTAGTTTTATTAAAACAACAAGAAGAATAATAATAATATGATGCTGATCATTTTTTTGCAGTAAGCAATAAGCATACATTTCGAAGCAACTTTTAGCACGTGAACAACGGGGTTTTTCTTATATATTAATCATAAAAAAACTATCAATGTCATTAAAAAACAATATATCAATTTATACGTATGTACCTATACTTATATATGACCTGCTGGTTAAAATATATTTTGTGAATTTTCATTCTAATACTTTTATAGTAATCTTTGTAGTGTCAAATTGAAGTCATATTGTGGTCATTGCAGAGAATTTCCAATCAGATCAGTCCAGAATGTTGCGTAATCCTTGACAACCGACCCCCTGCAAAAGAAAAACTATCAGTTCATGTTTCGATCCACGTGTCTGACGCAATCCAATCCATAGAAAGCAAGAACAAAGATAAGATGCAAGAACTTGGAACAATGGCCCAGTTTTCAGTCGTGATTTTGAACGTAGCAACGTAACATGGCTGGAGCTAACCGCAATAGCAATCCAATCTGGCTTTACAATAATCTCGCGTTACAAACTTCAAGGAACCAGTTTCAAATCAATAGAAATAAGCATTGCTTTAGAAATTACGTGTCGGCTTCTATTTTTATATTGAAGTATAAATGTAATCTAAGTAATTCAGCTGACGCCGTTCCGCTTCCGTACATTATATTTCGGTGCATTAATCATAAGACATGTAATAAAGTGTAACAGTAATTAGGCAAGGAAAAGGAGTGTCAAATCGAAAAAAAGAGAATGTAACTTGTACCTACTGCAAGTAGTTTGGTCAACGCTTAGACAATTATCCAAACTTGGAAGTTAAACGTATTACTACCAAGATAAACGCTGTCTTTTAAATGCACTGTCCTAAAGTGTATTGGCAAAACTAATTTTATATTCGCGTTTGTCGTAGAAGCATACATATTTCGTAAAGAATCCAAGGCTTTATAACCATTCTGTCATGCCAAAGCGTTTTCTTAAAATGACATGCCCGAATTGAAGTTTACGTCGATACAGACAATTGACATTGCACTTACGTGAAGAACACACTTCCGGATCCCACATTCGTTGGAGCAGTCCAAATAAGAGTGGCCTGCAATTTGTCTTTGTTGTCAGCGTGTGTGATTGCACTGCATTCAGGGATCCCCTTCGTGTTGGGAGCGTTGTCCCACTGCCCGACCCATTGGCCAGTGGTAACATCTCGGGCTTGGACGAAGAAGCCACGGAATGGTTCCCCCTGAATTGTCACTGCGACACAAGAATCATATCGTTCAACTATCTAATGAACGATAGTGGCTGGCCATTGGAAATGACAATTTGGAATACGAATGTATAGATCTAATCGTTTAAATAGTAGGTATGATTTATAAATTAAGCACGAACGAAAATTATCTACTAAGTGGCAGTTCTTAGGGAAGGTTTTTTTAAACCAGATATCTTTTCGCTCTTTTTTTTTTTGTAAAATTACATTCATATTTTTTAATAACTGATTGTCGATGTGGTAGCTTAGCCCATATTGTTTCTTTTACCTATTCACCTGAAGAAGAGTTCTGTTGAAAGAGCGAGTTAGAGAGTTGTTTTCTTGTAACATTATATTTTTTTATTTGATATTTGATTGTCGATTAACTAAGCGACGAGCTTAGCCCATGTTGTTTCTTTTACTAATTCCCCTGAAGACGAGTTCAGTTGAGGGAGCTATCTGATTGGATCCACACTTTGATATGCATTTAAATATTGAACTATATCCTGTGAACAGAATATTGTACTTCGTAGTTCTTGTCTTATAGATGGTATATCTCACATAAGAAAAAAAAACAATAATTATTCACCCTCTTTCGACACATCATGCGCATAATAAAAATTGAAATCAGTGTATTTTCAAATATCTCTGTCTTCAAACATAGCTTAAGTTTGACAGAGTATAGCCAACTCTAAAGCATAACCATGCGTAATTTAAACGAGGAATATTAATGTCACTTCAAAAATATTTGGCTAGTCAGCGACTCGAACTCCAAACCTTAGGATTTTACGTCCAATTCTCTACCAACTGCGCTAACCAGACGACATTTATGAAGTGAAATGAATTTATATATGAGTGGTGGATCTGTGAAGAGTAATGTATAACCCACTTGTATAAGAGTGATAGATCGCGCAAGGAGAAATAAAGTAAGTAGACGCGGTTCTAGAGGGTGACACAAATTGTACTTTCCAAAAAAAGTGATCATATTATTGTGATGGTTTTGCATACTTATATGCATCAGTGAACAAGAACTAAAAATAAAATCGAGTAGTCCGGCTAATTTGGAATTGAATTTAGTAAATTAATCAGGCCTGTGTGGTTTACGGCTTTGGCAAAATACTTTTCATAGAATGTGATATTATTTTGAGAGCATTTACGATAGGTACTCATGCAAGCATGCGTGTCTCGTATTTAAGCTAAAAGCTTTTTTTTATGCAGCTCCTGAAGAACAGAGTTCAATTTAAAAAAATTGCCATTGAAACAAGTAATCCTGAAGTCGCTATTGTCCGGCCACTAATTTCACCTCAAACAAGTATATTTGCTTCAAAAGTAACCTTGAAATCAACATTTTCTTGGGGGCTTTGCTGCTATTGTATCCCCTCAATTGTATCCCTCTCGGTACTACTCGGTGCCTTTTCTGTCTAAAAACTGGAAGTATGGGACTTCGAAATTCATCTGAACCTTTCAGGGCCCCCGAAAAACCTAAACGCACCATTGGGACCGAACAAATATTACTCCCCAGCTCGCCCACCCATTAAAAAAGATCCGAGTACTGCGCCTGGAACAAGAGGTTTTGATAACGCCTCTTGGTTCAATACTGTTTGGAGATCTACCACTCATAGAATATCAAATGAATGAAGGCTCTTAGTGCATTTCTCTTCGGAGGTCAGCCACTCACACATAAATTAATTTCACTTCATAAATGACGTCTGTTTAGCTCAGCTGGTAGAGAATTGGACGCGAAAGCCAAAGGACCGGGGTTCGAGTCTCTAGCCAGACAGACATTTTTTAGGGGAACATATAAGTCATTGTCGTAGCTGAATTTTTTAAACCCCGTTTGTAGGTTGCACTGTTTCTGCAGTATTTGAAATATGCCATCGCCAACATGAGGCACATAAGTTATTTTTTAAGACTTTTTGGCTTGCAAAAACAAGAACTCAATATTTATAATCTGTGTACATTTTTTTTTTTTAATTAGAGACACTTTGTATGTATTCTGAAAACAACTCTGAAGTAAATCTGAAATAATCTCTGAAAATATCCAGGCTGCCAATTTTGCTAATTTAACTCTGAGATTTTTGTTTTCGATGGTGAGAGTGTTTTCTATCACGCAGTTCAAGTATAAATAAAAATTATGTTATCTTGTCACTTTCCGATTCTCACGGGGAAAAGGAGAGACTAGACTGTAGGTATTTGTGCAATTCCAGGGCTTGTTCCAGAGCTTGCTTGAACTTTGTCAAAGCTTCGTGGAGCGGAGATCTACTAACTCAAATGGCTATTAATCTCCTCGCTTTATCGTTGGCACGGTAGCTTTATCATCTCAAATTGTAAATCGCGTTAGCCCCGTTTAGACAAATGTATGAGCACGAACATTGTTACCTATTACATTCTTAAGACTCATTTCTTCCACCTAATTTTAGCACTAGCTTTCAAAAAAACTGTTAGTTAATAGGTTTCACTGCTGAGAACTTCTAACAAACAAACTGCCAACGTTTCGCTAACTATATCGAAAGCTTCTTCGGGGCGAT
>QKMV01004198.1:0-10466 GCA_003287335.1 Lednia tumana
ATAATAATAAATAGTGTAATACAGGTTATAACGATTCAACTTGGCGGCTGGCAAAATAGGCACTTTTCGTTTACAGAGGTTAATCTGTGTTTGCAATTTATTTCTTTTATGGATGTTTATCTTTTGAAGTTCGAAGGAAATACTACGCTCATCCTGCTGCGCGTTTATATAAAGCGTTAAGGCCAAGCCCGAGCAGGAAATCACATCCCTACTCGAAGGTTCAGTAGAATTTCTACTGATATCGTTAGAAATCCTACCGATATCAGTAGACCATCTAATGCTACCATTAGGCTTCTACTAATGTCAGTAAGGTCTGTACTTGTAACAGTACAAATAAAATATCCTGAAAAACCCTACTAAAATATCCTACTGTATCAGTAGAATTATTAAATTCTGAAGACTCGTGTCTTCTACCTAATTTCAGCACTAGTTTTCAAAAAAACTGTTAGTAAATGGGATTCCAGTAGGATTCCTACTGATATCAGTAGGATTCCTACTGATATCACCAGATTCTACTGTTTTTTTCTACTGTTTTCTCTACTGATCCTTCGACTAGGAATGGCCATCGCAGGATTCATTCATAATCTGAATAAAAGAGTGCATACAATTTTCCAGCAAAGGGTGGTACATTTATACAGAAGATTTTATAAGATAGCCCATGGCCCTCTTAATACATTTTCATCCATAAGACGAAAGGAACAAGTGCTACAGAGGGTTCTATTTGGGGGTTGCTTATATAACTACACTGCTGGCACATAAGTGGTGCCATAAATAAGTATTATTTTATCTCTTGCATGAGACATCTTTGTGACACATAATTTTTTTTTTGTTTTCCCAAAATTAAAAATATTTGGTACTTATATGAGAATCATCGCAGTAAATATTTTCAAATAGTTTTTTTCCTGGCAGCTACGACCATAGAAAACCGCACACAGTGTTTTAGAGACTGCTAATTTAAAATAAGCACTCCGGAGGAGATTAACATATTAGAATAATGATAAGTCTAAAAAAAGTAATTGATTCTTAAACGACTCTATGATCATCGGTTACGTGTAAATATTAACAGCTAGGCGCTTCGGTTTTAATATGCCGCAGAAAGGTATAATTTGTGTCTGAAGATTAATAGCTGCCATCACGCAGCATCTAGGATGACATTTTGCGGCAGTTCGCAGCCCCTCGATGAATCAATTTTACACCGCACTTTTCTTACCGGCCGGGCTCCACTCGAGATGCGATGGTAAATGCACGCGAATAAATAATCGGAGGCAGTTAGAACAGTGCTCTTCGCGCCAATTGATTGGCTCGGCGGTGGCGAGGAATTTGAGTTCATCAGCCTCACCTGACTTTTTCTCGTCAGCTTTAATTTTTTCAAAAACTCTTTATTCCAATACACTGCCAGCACAAACACAAATTCAAGTCTAAATGTCAAAAAAACTGTTTTACAAGCCGGGCAAGAATGCTGCGAAATCCACGCTGAAAGATTATCAGTGCTGAGAGTGAGTGCTGAGATTAGGAGCTAGACATGAGTCCCAAGAATTTTACAGCAAATCTGCATTGTTCGCAGCTTCTTTTCTTCAATCACATTAACAGCCAAAAGGTTCAATCCACCATGGTAGGTATGTGATTCCAATATACAAACATTCCAAGCAAATACTAGGGGAGATCGGCTCATAGAGCCCTGATATCTCAATGATCAGGTCCCTGCCCGTTGATGTCTTGTGGTCACGCTAAATACTCGAGAAAACGACAACATTCCTATACAAATAATTCAAAATTAAAAAATCACGGTTTCTCGCCGACCAATGATTGGTGATGATTTTAAGTGTTTTCTAAATACACGACAGTTCGGCTGCGTCCAAATGGACTTTTCTAAGTGTATTTCTTTACTTGACCACGATAAAAAGTACGCAGCAATCGCCACGTTGGATTTGCAGCTAGCCCGACTCGAGGGCGATGTGATTTCGTTGGAGTAGTGTAACTTGAGGTGCTAATCAACCCCAACAATGAGATTCTCAGCACTGAGCTTTTGTCCGACAATAAACTTCTTATGACTCAAAGCCATACGTGTCTGTCGTGAACTCGTCCTGGTGATGGCGGGCCATCCGAATTCCTTCGTGGTTGCTGCGAAGTCTTGTATCTCGGCTAATTCGAGCATTGCTTTAGTCTTTCAAAAGCTTTTACCCCGAGCCGCCACTGTTTATAGCCAATTGATTGGATGCTTTTCTTGTAAATGCTCCGTTCGAAACATAAGAAGAGATCACGTATGCTAGCATGTACCAACAAGTTGCAATTAAGGATGGTAGAAATTGCAGTATCATGACTAGTTGTTAGTTGTACGCCTGCTCGTGCTGCGAAATCGGGCTGAAGGCTTCAGAAAAGGGCTCAAACATTTAGAATAATTATAATCATCGATCTTATACAGGTGTTTGCCACGGAGAAGTGTGGTACGTGAAATTATATTATCACCGATAACGCGTGATTACTCGCTATGAAGTGGATTGCACGAATGAAAGCGATGGATAAAAGTGGTTGTGTAAAAGAATGTGGCTGGTTAGGTGGTGTATGTTTGCTGTGCCGACATTGGCTGCACGCAATATGGGAATCGCACGGTTCATTTGCCGATGAGAAGCCATGAGTGCCGAGCTTTGCAGTGACAGTTACGGCTTTTAATCACCGTGGTGTGTTTTGATTTAGTGTGACGTGGTGCCTGAGAGAGCAAGGAGTGTACTGCAGCGTACTGCGTGCCTGTGCATTATACTGCATTCATGTTGTAAAAGAACGCTTTCCAGTAAATTAAGTAAGTGTATGCTTTTATTTTATTAGTTATGCATAGCAAGGACACATAATTTATTTTTGATGCCTTGATGTAAATTTAATCATACTAACAAATGCACGTAAACACAAGATGTGTAAGTCGAGAAAACTATGCTGCAAAATGGCAGAACGCGTTTAACGAACATCTGACAGGCCTCGTGTTAGTGTTGAAGTAGTAGCATAGCTGCCAGCACTTAACAGAAATCAATTTTCTCTTAACTTCTGAAAGAGTTACCTACTCGGTTTAGCAAGAATACCTGCAATTGGTCTCTTGCAATAAGTTGTATTACGACCGAAACGTTGTATTTATTAAAAATACGTACTACGCTTGGTATCCACGTAACTTACAAACGTTGATAGCAGTTCAGGAAAGACGTAAAACCGGACCTTCCAATACCCCAAACCCATCTAGTTTTCGAATTCAAGGCTCTTGTAGCGTGCGCTTATAGTCGACGTTGCCTGTGCCCGAAATCTATGTCTGCAATTGCCCGGTCTCGGTTGGCATATTCTCGGCTTGTAGGTAGAGGCGACGAAATTAAGCTACACAATCACCAAAACTGAATGCCATGTTATCAAGTTCCATTCTCAGCCCCGAATTCGCCGTTCGGTGCAGTAGCTATCACCCTCCTTCGCGTTCCGACGCGGAATCACTCAAGGTAGTTTACGCCAAAGATACTAGTAGGGTTTACGCTGTACAGTTACGGGGGTGTTGTGCGTTGACCTGTGGCCTAGGGGCGGGTCCATGCTTGGTTCCGACAGGTGAACAATCTATGAGTCTACATTATCACGGCTACCGACATACTGCAGGCAGGCACTTCACGTAATTACGTCCTTGCCTTCTCAATCTGATAGCTGCCATCTTCAGGGTAGGCTATTTGCTCTATCCACGCAACCGCACAAGGCTGTGGACTTTGTAAATCTAAGTTTAACATTCAGAATATTTTTAGGAATATTAAAATCCCTTCAAAAATACCTGCTTACTCGAGGATTTGAACCCCGAATCTTTTGCTTACATGGTGTTTGTACATGTTTGCTTACATTCTCAATTGAGATCTACCACTCATATAGATTAAAATCACTCCCGAAATACCGTACCTTGCTTAGCTCAGCGGTAGAGCAGTTGCCATGTAAGCAAAAGGTCCGGGGTTCAAATCCTCGAGTAAGCAGGGATTTTTGAAGGGATTTTAAAATTATTAAAATTATTACTAGCCGTGTAATTGGCTTTAAAAGTTTATTCCTTGTCATTCAGAATATTACTAGCGGTAGTAGAATCCCTTAGTTTTAAAATGAGTAATGTCATCTAAAATAAAGTGGTTAGACTGTAGAATGTAGAGTTTAATGGTTGGCTTTTCGGTAGGTGACTATACGTCTGATCAGTGGGGCTGTACTGCCAGAGGTGATGACTGTAGATAACGGATTGTAAGCCCAAAACCGAACAATTTTAATTCATAATTGTCAAAGGAACTAGAGTGGTGTTTTCTCATGCTCCTCTAACAGCCGCGAAAACGTTTCGTTAATATCTAAATTAAACTGTGCGAACTGCGTTTTTTACGCCGAGTAGATTTTTGAAGAGAATTATTCCACTACGGCTAGTCAATTAAAAATAAACTCTTTGCAGGACCAAACCGCAGAAAAATCTTTTACATTTCAGATTTTCTAGTTGTCCGACTGCAACTCACGTAATGAGGGTGTAAAGTAAAAATAGCAAAACAGTTATGATGAGAAAATGTATAACTGAACAGTTAAATACGCGCATCAACTTCGTTAGCACATTTATACGACTCGCGGTACCGACTACCTTCATTTATTATTTTATAATTACCATTTCATTTTGCTTTATTTTCCTCAAAGCTCGAGTTAGTGGAATAATAAAAGTAGGGACGACTCTAGTTGGAGAGCTCTACAAAGACTCATGGGCTTGGTGTAAATGTAGCACGCAAGCCCAGCTCACCTGCGATGTGAAGGGTCCAATAAATATCAGCCTATCAGATTTTGTTCTCTCAGAGAGTCGGACAGAGACCAGAAGTTGTAATTCAGAATGGGGTAAAGTCTTAAAAAGTAAAACGAATTATCACGAACCTGTAGCATGAATTTAGTCAAGTCAACGACTTTGTGACAAGATGAAGACGAGAGAATGGAAAGAAAGGCCGTAGCTTTGAAAAAATTAGTACGAGACGATACCCAAAGCCGCGGTCAAAGAGACAGCTTTGTAAAAACAATCATTAGAGTAGTCGAATCAGGTATGACGATCAGTCACCTTTCCCAACCAATTAATGGAGCAGCAAGACAACTGGCCGCGTTGTTCGATGTCTCTTCTTTCCACATTTATCCGTTCCTTTATATTTCTTCGATACTCCTGGGCCGTACACCGAATTATTCGCATAGCCATCAATAACGAAGCTTTGCAATTGTGGCGATTTAAATTATAACTAATTGGATTATAAGAGAAGACTTCAATTGACATGGTACCGTACCTCGTTTAACGGTACGCTAAAGATGCGGGACCTATTCAAAATATTTCTAAGAATTGGTCACAGATGCTTGAAATATCCGCGGATTTGTCAAATTGGAGCCCAATTACATTGATGTGAAATTGCTTGCTATTTTATACTCCAAGCTCACGGACTCGGGACTAATGAGGTATAGTAAGTACCTGTTTAGCGTACGTATTTATAGTGAGCTGTATTCGATCTTTGTCTACATTATAAAAATGATCGGGAGCGATTAGACGATCGATTCGATTCTCAAAGAATCTACTGTTAATTGCGGTCCGAAATTTAAGACACTCAATTATTTATGGACCTAATGTTGTGAGAATGATAGAAGATTACGATCAATGCCCCAAAGGCAAGAGGAAATAATTATTCATGCCGCAACAAAAACCATAAAGAATGTTTTCAACGAGCCGAATAAAAATTCATATTTTCAAGATTTGGAATTATACTAGTGGTAATAATAGTAATTAGGCATCATAGCTGTCATATAAGCTGTCCAATGACATTTAAAATCAAAATGGCTATTGGTGATCATAATTATATAGAAGAGGTTATTTATAATGTTTTTTGTAAATAATATATTTCTAATTAATTACTTCTTTCTTGTATCGAATTAAAATTAATTAGTGCACAGTGTCGGTATAATACAGAAAGATCTACATTTAGACAACACCGTTAAGTGGCAAGAAGCTTTACAAAGTTGTCAAGGATTTAG
Source organism: Lednia tumana (assembly GCA_003287335.1). Lineage (NCBI taxonomy): Eukaryota > Metazoa > Arthropoda > Insecta > Plecoptera > Nemouridae > Lednia > Lednia tumana. Next base: position 6,025 of record QKMV01004198.1, read on the forward strand.
GGAATATATAGTTTGGAACAATCTTATGCAAACGACATAGGGACCTAGGTCTGCAATAAAAAGCTGAAACCCATATATATCATATACATATATGTATATGTATATACAAAGTTTTTTTTTTCAATATCGAAATTTCGAAAAAATTTCAGTGGTTTTCTTTCTTCGGCTTTAGCGTCATTTGTATTCTTCGTAGAAGACAGGTGAGGAATGCAACAGACTGTCTATACTTTGCCAATGCAACAGCGAACAAGAACAAATAAATGGCAGATGGCTGCTGTCATTGAATTGCTAGACATTCTCTGGTCCACGCAGCAGCCATGCTAATTTCAGCAACGGCCAAGCTATGTCAGATTAGCTCTTCGCCGGTGAGGAAGGGAAATTAAAACTGCATAGTTAGCAGATACCATACACTCTCTGAAGGAATGTTTCTAGTTTTTAGGGCCATAAAAAGCATCGTTTATAATTTTGAAGGCACGTAGTATACAGCCAAAAGAAATAGAAGATCGTAAGGGAACATCACGATGGGCCTACTTTGATCAACACTTATCTGGATTATCAGCTTTCGATGCGGAATGTCATATTTTATTGAGGCCTTCACTTAATAAGTGCTCTGAATTTGGTTCACGATGTATCAGCGATAAATACCTACCCGCTCGTATTTCCGTCTACCCCTCCGCGAAACGCAGTACATTTTCGATTGTAGTACCATTAATACTAATACATTACTAAACTTTTCTTTTAAATTGCTAGTTTTCCTTACCTGTATTTTGTCTCTGTTAACAACACAGATCTTCTCTGACTCCAAGTAACGTTTATCCAGTATTTCCTTTGCGGTCCGCACTGATCACTTTATTTTCCACTAAACATCATCAAAGCGATAATACATGCTCTGGCACACGACAATTAAATCAAATTACACACGGTACAACACTGACGCATAGCAATATAGAAACAATCGGGTTACAAAATATGCCTATATAACGGTACAACAACAAACTCAAAGCACACAACTCATTTAACAATCACAGATACCTATACACCCAAAACATAATTGGGAGTCAAGCAGTAGGACAAAAATGCACTCGTTCAAAATAAGGCTTCAATCCTTAAAATAATCGCCAATCATCAAGCAAACTAATAAAATAAAACTTCAGCCCAGTAGGCCTACACAAGTTTGACTCTACGATCTTACCTCGCTCAACTCCGATTCACTAATAAAACGAGCAATATGACAGCAACGCGAAGGGAACGCCATCAATTAATTAAAAACACGACCACGCGCACATATGGACGAAGACGACGGCACCACACGACCAAACATGCCGACATTCGAAATGGATCTACGGTGATCTACAGGTGCCCCATTCCCTTCTCGCGCACATTTCAAATGCCATTGTGCCGTCGCCACCTACCTACTAATCTTAGAACTAATAAACGTTGCTCGTCGCTGCGCTGCTCGTGTTTTCAGTCCTAGCTTTACCTCATCGCCGCTAGGAGCGAAAGGCGTGTTGGTTCACCAGCTGATTGGTACAATGGCTGATGTTCGTCCGTCAACCAAATATTTTTATTCGATATTTTTTTTATATTTGTAATTTCCGTCTTTAAAATGAGAAAGCGCAGTTGATACTAGAGTTAATTATCGTACAGAACCCGCTCAAAAATGGTGTATAATATTGATTGGATATTTCCGTCGTTGAAGCAACCGTTTCGTTTCTGGAATCTTGCTAGTTCCATTACTATCGCAGCTGTGGGATTATTCAGCAAAGTAATAACAGGTGAAAAAGCTAGAACTGAATCGGTGCCACAAGAACCTCTGTACCTGTTCATTACTAGTAACGCTTTGAATCAAATCTAAAACTGACAAAAGTACCATGCATGGTCACATCTTTAGGTTTGAACTGCACATGCTGCAACACTTTGGTCACGTAGGTGTTTCTAATCCTAATAGGTATCAACTACCTACTACTATTAAAACATTTTATTTCAGATTGGCTGAATACAACCAGTGTATACAACAAAGATATTATTGAGAAGGCAATCGATAACAGGCCCGCAGATGTACCATTGATAACTGTATCAAATCACCATTCATGCTTTGACGATCCTGGACTATGGGGTAAGGTAATTAGTAATTAGGAAGGTAATCTTCAATCCTGGTGCTTAATTAACTCTTCTAAATTTTTCGACAACAAAGTAGCTAATGGTGACATGCACCGATTTTCAGGAGCTTTGGATTTGAGACATGTGTGTTGTCGGAGAAAAATAAGATGGTCTGTGGCAGCTCATGACATCTGTTTCACAAATGCTTTTCACTCTTACTTCTTCATGCTTGGAAAGTGCATACCAGTCATAAGAGGGAAAGGTGTGTATCAAGTAAGTTCTAACATGTAATCTATCATCTAAAAACTGACAAATGTCATCTAAGTTTGATACTTATTGGCTATTTACATTTATTGCAGCAAGCCATGGATTTTTGCTTACAACAATTAAGTCTTGGACACTGGGTTCATATTTTCCCTGAGGGTAAAATAAATATGACCAAAGAGTTTATTAGAATGAAATGGGGTGTCGGACGTTTAATATATGAAGCTCCAGTTCTTCCCATTGTCATTCCCATGTGGCACATTGGTATGGACAGCATCCTCCCTAATGAGCCACCGTATTACCCCCGCTTCCGTAAAAAAGTTACTCTGAATTATGGCAACCCCATTGACCTGAACGCCATGATTTTGCAACTGAAAACCACTTCTGCCTCTGCGCAAGATGCAAGAAAGGCCATCACAGATAGAATCCAGGAAGAACTCATGATGCTCAAAGTTGAAACGGAGAAACTACATTTTGTTGCGTTACAATCCTGACCCAGAGCCAGAGTGAAACCTTTCCCTTCAAAGCGCTCTGATGGCTAACAAGTAACACTCACAACATTTGGTGGTAAGAGAGATCTAATTTTTTTTTAAATTTTTACCATTGTACCAAGATATACAATTTGTAAATTATTCGTAACTAATTTAGTAAGAATCTTTTATTTTTTGTGCCACCGATTTATTTTTTTAACACCTATTTTTCCTTTGGAGTTAATTTGAGCCTGTAATGCATTTTCTTCAATTTCCCTTAATGTGGATTGTGATTTTTTTGTGTATTTTCGTGGCTTGTATGCCCAGTAAATTCCTCAGTGTTGCTAGTTGCAAGTATTATTTGTAAACTAGCTTACCAACCACATGGCATATCAACCATAAACTCATGACAAAAGATCCATTGTATGCAACTAACGTCCCTAGTTGCTGCTGTGCAAAGCAACTTTTTAATGACATACATTTTACATGTATTTAATGTTAACTCTTTTTAGTCAGCTGACGTTAAAAAACAAAATTGTTCCGGGTCAATTTGTTACCCATTCTAAATGGAATGCCTCATAAAATGGCTTGGAAGTAAAGCAGATCTAGACAAGTACGTAGGAAGTGCGAACTCACTTCCTGCATCTAGTAGAAATAGTTATAAACTAGTTAGTAGCTAACTTCCTATAAATAAAAATACATTTTATGACGTTACTATCATAGGTATTATAAGCAGCTTGTAAGTTCCTGCCGTCAGATATTTACTTCAAAAAACTGAATTGTGGTAATAATAATTGATAAGCAAAGATTACCAAATTTTGAAAAAATAATAAATGCTTTTCCTCGCAGGATTTGATTAGGTAATTGCAATTTATTTGTTTTATCTGTGCCCTAGTTCTACCCGCATAGGTTTATGGGTGGACATCTGCCACAATATCGGCTAATTAGTATTTAAGCTAAAAAATATGCCTGTGGCACATCAGAGTATGTACTTAATGAAACAAAATGCTACAAGCTAAGAACCTAAATATAGCCTTATGTCGACGGAAATTGTCTCGTACTACAACATTCTACTCCTTTTATCTCTGGTTTCTATTATGTCTTCGTTACCAGCTGGACTTGGCTTTCATGCTAGATTAGACCCATTCTATCGATAGTGTGATAACAAAAGCAACCCTTCACTGAAAGGGTCACTACTAGCTAGTTATTTTCATTGAGAATGATGATGAGTGATAGAAGAATAATGGCAATGTAGTGGTCAGTGGGGAGATCTACTGGCGGCCATAATGATTCAAATTGTGTTGACATAGACTTAAGCTAGGTTTACACGGTTCAATTTTCCGTTCAATTCCATTCAATGAATCTTGACTTCAATGCATTGAATGCAAACTTGACTGCACTTGAAGCAAGCAGGTTCAATTGTAGCCTTCTGGAATTTCCAATCCCGCCCTCTTAAATTGTTGTGTAAAGAAGGCTGTGGCGTCTGACAGAATAAAATACTGCTCTCTGATCGATTCTTCTCAAAAACTTAAGCGCTAACTTGAATGGAATTAGAACATTACCTAAACGAAATGACTTGAGCTCAATCTTGCGTTCAAGTCTTTCATT
>QKMV01004199.1:0-10464 GCA_003287335.1 Lednia tumana
AATAAAATGAACAACTAATTATGAAGAGAATTATATTATTTGACATTTTTTCAACATCTTGCTTTGCACTTCATAAATTTTAAGAACACCTTGAGATGACAGCTTTCTGCGTTTATCTCAATGGCAGTGATCCTCGTGCAAGCTTTCTTTAAGGTCGGGGGAGGGGCAACTGGGAAAACACACCCGATTTGAAGTTTATTTTAATTACCTACTGCAGCTAAACTGTAAGGAGCAGACACCAAACTTGCTTACCTCCACGAGAATCTAACTGGCTCTCTAAAAGAATGAGTTTCAAATGTTTATATTTATCAGTTGTTAAAAAAACCTAATTTAAGTTGAAAAAATGATCAACTTCCACTTAAAATCATTTTTTTTTTAAATTTCAAAAAACAAACATTTCCAATACATCCTATCAAAAAGCCAGTTGAATTCTCTTGGAGTCAACCAAGTTTGGTGACTCTGTCACTCATATTTTAGCTGCAGTAATTAAAAGGAACTGCAAATCTGATGTGTTTTTTAACCTGCCCCTCCCTTCACCTTCAGAGCACAGGTGACTTGTACCCTTCAGAGGGCCACGGATGTAGTAATTTTGTACCGATTTCAGTGTACTCACGGCACAGAGCAAAACAAGTGCATTTAAAAAGATTATCAAGCCTGACGCTCTGAATGTATGGTTTGTCTCGCAGTTGCAATTTTTTACGTTATTCTTGCCTCTGGCATTACACGTCAAATCAATTGGATGTCCCGTTTGGGTTGTAGAGCAGCTTCAAGCCACGAAACAAAAAACAGAGAAAGTGCTGTAAGACAATGAGTGGAATCGTGCAGCCTCCCGTGCCGTGGAGTTGTAGATACAGACGTGGCAAGTAGTGTGGTCCATAAAATAGCGATTGACGGCCATTTATACCTCAATTCCGCTCTCGCAACTGTCACAGGTGTCCCTAGCAGCTCATGCGAGTAAATATGCTAAACTTACGGGGTCAGATTATTTTTCACAAGTACTGGTCTGCAGTTTCACTTCCGAGGGCAATGTAGAGGCTCCACGGCTGAATGTAGACACTCGCTTGATTCCAACATTTGCATTCACTTTCAGAGAACAAGCGCCACCTCCACAGCAGCAGCACCCTAGAGCCACCCCTCCCCCTGCATCGGGACCACCCCCCATGGCCCAGCAGATGCAGCCAATGGGCCCCTCCGGACCCTCTGGAATGGGTCCGTCTGGTATGGGAGGCTCTCCGGCAATGGGTGGACAATCCGGACCCCCTGGATCCCACGGGATGAATGCCGGCCCACAACAAGGAATGCCAAGCGGACAGCCAGGAATGCAGGGAGGACCGCAGCAGGGAATTCCCCCTCAAGGACCACAGGGAATGGGACCCCAGGGGCCTCAAGGAATGCCCGGGATGCCTCAGCACGGAAGCATGGCTCACGGAGGTGGACCCCACGGCGGAATGCCGCAAGGGAACATGCCACACGGAGCAATGCACGGAGGAATGCCCACGTCTGGATCTCCGCAGGGTGGGATGCCACCCACGTCGATGCCCCAGGGAGGCTTGCCTCCGAGGGAACAAGGAGGTAAAGTTGAATTGAAAACTGGGTAGATGTTAACTTTTACATCATCCTGCCAGCCGTCTTGCTGGCTTCCACAGGGTTGTCAAAAACAACAAACAAGACGACAAGAAACAAAACTAATGTCACAGATATAAAAAACGTGAGATATTCACTATTCAAAATGCCACTAACGTATTGGCTCTGCTTCGCAATCTTTTATTCCGCATGTTTTCTTGTATAGCAATTTCTTCTCATTCGATTCTTTTCTTTATCTTTTTATCTTCAAATCCATCTTCAACCCCTAACGATTCAAAAATCTCATCGTCTTCATTTTCTTCCCTCCTATCCTTCTTTAAAACTGTCGTCCATCCTTTATAACCTGGTAGCTGTCATCCGTGTTAGTTTTGTTAGGTTTCTTTACTATCTTAATTTAATTTGATTTTATGCTTATTGTTGCAGGTGTTCCTCCTGCCGGCATGCCTGGACCTCCCTCCGGAATGCCTCACGGCGCAATGTCGCAAGGCAACATGCCTCCCGGCGCAATGCCCCACGGAATGCACGGCGGCATGCCGCCGTCCGGATCACCTCAAGGCGGGATGCCACCGACCTCAATGCCACAGGGAGGCTTGCCCCCGAGAGAACAAGGAGGCGTTCCTCCCACCGGCATGCCTCAGCCCGGGGTTCCACAGTCGGGGATGCCTCAAGGGGGAATGCCCCCTGCCGGAATGCACGGGGCAATGCCCCCACAGGGTGGCATGCCTCCGCAAGGGGCAATGCCTCAGCAAGGGATGCCTCAACAGGGAGGAATGCCGCCTCAAGGTCCGCAACATGGAGGAATACCTCCTCAAGGTCCCCAACACGGAGGAATGCCCCCTCAAGGGCCTCAGCATGGGGGAATGCCCCCTCAAGGGCCTCAGCATGGGGGAATGCCCCCTCAAGGGCCTCAGCATGGGGGAATGCCGCCTCAAGGTCCGCAACACGGAGGAATGCCTCCCCAAGGTCCGCAGCACGGAGGAATGGCCGCTCAAGGGCCACAACACGGAGGAATGCCTTCTCAAGGGCCTCAGCATGGTGGTATGCCTCAGCAGGGAGGAATGCCCCAACAGGGTGGAATGTCCCAGCAAGGAGGTCAGCCGCCGATGCCCGGAAACGGGAGGCCGCAGACGGGCCCGCAGCTGAGCAACGGGCCGCAGCCGGGGCAGCCTGCAGCAGGGCAGCCGGCGGCGACAGGGGGCGGACAGAAGCAAAACCGCGTGACGACGCTGTGTCGGCCGATGGGCCTCGACCCGCTCGTTATACTGCATGAGCGGGAGAACAGAGTGGCCGCGAGGATCGCACTCAGGATCGAGGAGCTCAGCAACCTGCCGCTGACACTGGCGGATGATCTGAGGATCAAGGTGCAGATCGAGTTGCGCGCGCTCAGGGTGCTCAACTTCCAGCGGCAGCTGAGGAGCGAGGTAAGTAAATTGCGGCATTCAGTCGTCTTGGAAGGTATACTAGAGCTGATTGCAAAAATTAACGAAGAAATATTTATGTTGAGGATAAAGAAGGGAGTGTGACTTACCAGAGAAGAAATGGTAAAAGCAATAGAAATTGTAGTTGTAACTTGGTAATAGTAACGTTTCAGTATGAGCCGTCAGAGTAGGCTACAAATACCGATACGCGATTGCAGCATACTCTTTGACTTATATCCTTTTGAATGTAGCAAGAAATGCACGGTTAATAAATCGAAAGGATACCTCCAAGTAGTGCCAAAAAAAATAGCACTACCAGCCAAGAGGTTTGAAGAAATGGACTTGAATTGATGACAACATCTTTAACTTGGCTTACGTGTCTGAATCTGAGGCAAAGGCTGTTCGATAATGGCCCAGAATCTAGAAACCGATATTTTTGTTAATAATCAAAAGCGAAACAAGGCAGTAATATCGAAAATGCGTCCCTTTTAAAACTTTGTTCTTTGAGTGGCCCCCTGGCTCAAACAGCTGATATTTGGTAGTGATACTAACCCCCCCTAGCAGCCACAAGTGAATTAAAAGAAATTTCAAATTGGGGGCATGGTGGATCCATAAAAGAGAGGACTTCTTTATCGATTCATGGATTATTAATCTTTTTTTAAGTCGGATTGAATCAACGTCAAAAAGATTTAAAAGCATTATTTGACATCTCGAATGTCTTAGCTTGTGTTTATCTATTAATCTTAAAAACCAGCACAAATTTGAGCAATGTATGTTAATTATTGTTTTCAATACTCAATTAGCACACAAGGGTAGCTGATACAATAAATAAATATATTTGACAAAAAGCCAACCAAACAATTAAAGAAAATTTAGCTGGTTCAGACATTCCTTGTGGCATGTGGAGCACCAATAGAAACTTTTTCTCCGTGAGAGAGGCATGTCACTCGTGCACTCTCATGAAATTAGAATGACATCTGGATGCGAAATGAAATGAATTGTGTGCCGTTGCTTGTAGATCCTGGCTAGCACGCGCAAGGACACGACGCTGGAGACGGCCGTGAACTGCAAGGCGTACAAGCGCACCAAACGCCAAGGCCTGCGCGAGGCCCGCGCCACTGAGAAGCTGGAGAAGCAGCAGAAGATGGAGGCGGAACGCAAGCGCCGGCAGAAACACCAGGTGCGTACGCGTTTACACTCGAGAGGCCAACAAGGCGATTTCGTAACTCTAGACCCGGCATCTTCGGCTAAAATAGATGAGTTATTAAATTCTTAGGACTCATGTCTTCTTCTTAATTTTAGCACTAGTTTTCAAAAAAACTGTTAATAACTGCCCGTATCACTGCCAAGAACTTCAAAGTTTGTTTGTTAGAGTTTGTTCCAAGTTGAAGAGTTTATTTGTTTGAAGTTCTTGGCAGTGATACCCAGTTAATGACCGTTTTTTTGAAAATCGATACACATTGTCTATCTCAGCCCCGGTGATTCGGATAGGTAATTGAGAGGTTCCGGGTTCGTACCCTGGATCGATTGCACATTTTTCTCGCTTCACTTTCCTTCCATCCATTGCTTACTGGTTTAAGCCGAAGTCCAGAAAAAGCCATGTTCTTAACAACCAGCTTGCTCTTTGCAAAAAACGGGGTTTGAGATTAATGACAGCGCCATCGCTGTCCACGGGTCAAGAGTCGAATCCCTCGCACAAGATGCGTTGCGATATGCTCGTCCAAAGTACGAGTTGCTCTGCTTTTTCTCTTCGGAGACCCGTTACCCTACCCGGTGAGGCGTGGAGAATATGTACCCAGCTAGCTGCTGTAGAGCACTCCACTGGTAACCAAAAAGTCCCGCATTCGTATCCCAGATCGGCTGCACATTTTTCACACTTTACTTTCTTTCCATCCTCGTTTACGGGCTAAAGCTTCCAAAAAAGCCAAGTTCTCACCAGATCTAACATTGCATAATTGCAGGAATTATTTGACGCTTGGCAGCCTTTTACAACAAACAGGTTCTTAGCTTGGCAAGCTAACTGCCAGAGCAAGCATTTGAGAGCTGTGGATTTTCACGTGGGCAAAAAATTGACGTTTTAAATGGCAAATTCATATTTTCCAAAAAAAACAAGTTAAATCAAGTGTTTTCTAAAAATTTAAGATAGTCAATTAACTAATCCATTAATTGTAATCGATACCCATTCTTAAAGTACATAGAGTGACTTCTGGTGATATCAAGCAGTGATGTTAAGAGGAAAGCAATAGATGCTTTCCTACTAATCCATATAATAAACGTTCGCGGCATCACCCTGACGCAGATCTCGCCGTATGCTTGCTTATTGGGAACAAACTAGCAAAGCCGACGCTTGAAGTTAGTACCCTTCCTCATTCTCTGAGCTAACCCCATGTGTCGGGTGTGCAGGAATTCCTGGTGTCGGTGCTGCAGCACGGCAAAGACTTCAAGGACTACCACCGCAACAACATGGCGCGCGTGGCGCGACTCAACAAGGCAGTGACCACGTACCACGCCAACGCGGAGCGCGAGCAGAAGAAAGAGCAAGAGCGCATAGAGAAGGAACGCATGCGTCGACTTATGGCAGAGGACGAGGAGGGATACAGGCAAGTCTGTCTGCCACCCCAGGGACCAGTGGCTCGATTCGTTCCCTGTAATATCAACGACTAGGGTGGCCACCTTTCGTAAATCAAAACAGAGAACAAAATTTCAGAGCCCCATACTTCCAGGCTCTCAGGCGGAAAAGCTAGGCGATAGTGCGAACAGAGACCAAAATTGGGAGGTTTGAGGATGCAGCTTCCAAGAAAATGTTGAATTCACAGTTAGTTTTGGAGCAAATCTATGCGTTTGCCATGAAGTTAGGGCCAGACGATGGCGACTTCAGAACCAGGTACTATTACATTTTCAAGAGTGATTCCATCAAATCTAACTGTATTTCTCACAGCCTTTAAAAAAAAAATTTTTTGAAAAGTAAATACAAGATCCGTTTAAAAAATAGCAAACATTTTTTTTGTGTTTTTCTGAGCAAAATTGGAACTTTTTATACATTTTGGGAAACACAGAAGTTATTGGCATCCTCTTGAGACCGTTAAGAGGACAGGACAAAATCTTAAAAAAGAGAAAGTTGTCCTCTTGGATAGAGTACAGGTGGCAACCCTGTCGATGGTGGTAGATAGTTGTCAAAAGAGTCTTGAATGGAAGAATATTATTCATTCTTGACTGTTCCCTTGGTGACTATAAGCAGTGGTGGTTATCCATTGGCCTATCTATTGAACGAGTACGAGTAAAAGTCTTAGACTTGCAATGCAGGAGCGCTACATTCAGTACTAGTGTTTTCAAGGTAAAAATCTATTTACCCAAACGTTTTGAAAACAGTCAGCAAGAAATAAATAATATAAATCTGAAAGCAAAACTGTGTGGGCCTCTAGCCAACAATCAGCTGCAACAATCGATCCTTCAGCTGCGATCAACAACTTCACGGACCCTGGTAGGCTCCCCTTTGTGCATTTATAAAAAAGATAAAAACTAATTGTGTGTTCACTGGGGCGATTGCAGGAAACTAATTGACCAGAAGAAGGACAAGCGTCTGGCATTCTTGTTGTCACAAACGGACGAGTACATCGGCAACCTGACGGAAATGGTGAAGCAGCACAAGATGGAACAGAAGCGCAAGCAGCAAGCCATGAAGCAGAAGAAGGTACAGCCGCCCCAAATAGCCACGCATGAAATGTCAAGTTGCCGCCACGATTACATCAAGCTACAACTAGGGTTGCCATAATAAATTTTTTGTCTGTCACCTGTATCTTTACAAATTTTAGTTAAGCACCAATTAACTAATGATTGTGGATTTTGGATGTTCTGATGCTTTGAGAGGCGATGTTGATGTTCATATTGGCGGAGGCGCTTTCTTTTGAAACAGTTGTCGGCCCTAAAAAGGGCCTTATAAAGCCTGTTTTACACGGTCACATTTTCCGTCAAACCCTTGCATTCAACCCTTGCATGCAAGTCCGTCAAACCCTTGTATTCAATGAAAATGTTATGGACTTGGATGGGCCTTTTACACGATTTAAGCTTCACTGCATACTAGACTCATCTTTCAGTACCAGCTGATCAGACAACTGGCAGTGCGTTTTTAGGTTATGAGGTGCAACCACATCGGTAGGACGCATTTAGGTACGGAAATACTTCAAGCTCTGTAACTGAACATGCTCAATTTAGGTGATGTCTACTATAAGTATAGACTCAATTGATTGCGAAGATATTCATACTATTGTCAATGTGCTTGATATTGTGGAAGTAGTACAGCGTGTTCAGTTAGCTCTTCAACCTCCGAGGTGTAGAAAGAAGAGGAACCGTAAATGCTGGAGACGGCAATGGATTGCAAGGAGGGAGTTAAAAAATCTGGTAGCTCTTCCTTTAGCTCATTATGAGCTAGCAGCCGAAGATCCGCTAGCCTTCACAAATTATGTACGAATGAACGAAGAGACATTCATAAAGTTACAGTCGTTAATTGATGCGAGAATCTCAAAAACAGATACTAACATGCGGCAGTGCATTAAGAGCCGAGACAAGCTCACAGTCACCTTACGGTTTTTAGCTACCGGAGAAACCTATCGTAGCTGTGAAAACAGCAATACGAAATAGATGAGCGAACAATGGTTTGAGGTTATGTGGTCACAATTTACACATATTGACTAATTACTGGAAGGTTTTTTCTACAGAATTATTTTAATGTATGTTATGGACATTACTTGTTGTGGTAATCTGTCAATACCACTTCATACAGACATTCTTGCGATTCGTATAAATTGATTAATTAAGTCGACTCTTCGTTAGACCACGCCATCTTCTTTGTTCGCGCCATTTTCTGATCTCATACACACTCTGGCCTATGATTGGTGGGTTTTCGTTCAAGGTTTGATGAAATTAGAACCGATCTTAAACGAAAAAATTGAATGCAACCCTTGAACACAAGTCTGTGGTTTGACGGATTTTCGTACAAGTCACCGTTTACACGGTACAAGGCAGTTGCATGCAAGGGTTGAATGCAAGGGTTTGACGGAAAATGTGACCGTGTAAAACAGGCTTAAAACTGGGATCCGACGTTTCGACGACGATGGCGCCGTCTCAGAAGATGACAGCGCCATCGCCGTCGAAACGCCTTATCCCAGTTTTATAAGGCCCTTTTTAGGGCCGACAACTGCTTCAAGAGAGAGCGCCACCGCCAATATGAACAACATTGTGGATTTTTATACCTAACAATTGTTTTACGCTGTGTTTTATTTCCACATTTATATTGTGCCTTAATTTGAATAGACCAAGAAGTAACTGGAGTCTGTATGTTTGTCCACGCAGAAAAAGAAGGTGGTTCCGGTGGAGGGGAGCGAGGCAGCCGAAGGAAACGATGACAACTCTCAAGCTTCCGATGCGAGAGCGCCCGTCATCGAACACGCCACAGGTACGGAAGGACTCGGTTTGCCGAAAGGCTTTGAATAATTTGAGTGAAGAAATGCGTGTCGTGCCCAACTTACTGCGGATAGGAAAGCTAGTCGTGCGACAGAATAGCGTTTGGTACAACATTTGGTCTCCGTCGTTTTCTAACATGTCTTACACTTCTACCCACGGTAAATTATGTACAACTCTTTAAATTCTTCTCAGTTCTATTACTGTTCAGTTGGCACTCAAATAACCTGCTTTCCTGGGTATTATCAGTCAAATTTTAAGGTTTGCACTTTTAATCGTTTCCTCGTAGATAGCAGCTGAGTTAAAATTAATGCCAGGTATGTTGGGTCATTTGCCTGGTAAAAATTCTGAAACGTGTTAACATTGCATAGCCTGTATGGAACCGTAATCTTGCGGCTGGCGGATTGTTTGCATATTTATCGTTGTTATTAGTGGAGTAAAACAAGGAATTTAGTGCACTTGAAAAGTTGGATTTTCTGGATGGGAACTTTAACCACTAAGTAAAAGATGGAAGGGAATCAAACCGGGAATTTGCAACGAAACCGGTACACGAACTCGAGACCTTTCGATTGCCACTTGAGGGCGCTACCGCCGAGCCATCCGGGCACACATTATCTTACTTCGCCAGCTAGTTCATGAAAACTCTCCGACAAGAAGAGGTCGAGCGAATCGTACTTTGGACGAGTACATCGCTTCCAATTTAGAGAACATTCGATCTTTCAACTTTCCAGTGTTAATGGAATGATAGATTTGCAACTGACGGAAGGGTTGTGTGTTTGCAGGCAAGCAGTTGACGGGCGACGATGCCCCGCTGGCCAGCGAGCTGCAGGCGTGGCTGGAGGCGCATCCGACGTGGGAGGCCATGGAGGAGGATGACGAAGAAGACGCCACCGAAGACGAATGGGACGACGAGAGTAAGTTGCCACTCGGTTTGCCGTGAAAGATTGGTTCGGTACCCTGCATCAGCATCGGTGTGGGGGAACCGCTGATGCCTGGAAGATTTTATGGCTTATTTCACGTACTTGTAACCAGTAGAATTTGGTTTGTGATTTGATTATGGTTTTAGCTTGTCAAATTGCTGGATATACCTTTGATTAGGAAAGATGAGGGAGTGCTACAATAACAGAAAATAAGACAGTGAAGCCGATAGAAACTAAGCACTTGTAAACATTTTGGCTTCAAGTTTTATTCAGGATGAGAACGTTGTATGCGTCTGTAGTCACCTAGATACACTTTAAAGAAGTTCAAATAGGTACTAAAATAAATAGCCCTCAGGCCAGTGCTAGATGAAGAATCACATGACCGTAGGTATAATATTGAACGAGTTTCCTCTTAGAAATGTTGTTTAAAAGTTAAAAACCAATGACGTTTGTTTACAGTCAACAAGCCCGGGACGTCGAAGGATGCCGACAAAGCCCTCGCAGTGATAAAGAAGGCCAAAGTCGAAGACGATGAATATAAGACTTCAACAGAAGAGCAGACGTATTACAGGTACTGTTTCAGCTTATGAAACCGTTCTAGTTGCAGGATTGGTTGAATAAATGTTGACTTAATAATTTCCAATGATGGCCGACCGAAAACCAAGTATGCGCTAATTTCCCGTGCCTCTTGTTTGCTCAGTATTGCGCACACGATCCACGAAATGGTGACGGAGCAATCGTCCCTGCTGATCAACGGCAACCTGAAGGAGTACCAGATTAAAGGGCTGGAGTGGCTCGTGTCTCTCTTCAACAACAATCTCAATGGGATCTTGGCCGACGAGATGGGTCTCGGAAAAACCATCCAGACCATCGGGCTGCTCACTTACTTAATGGAGAAGAAGAAAGTCAACGGGCCGTTCCTCATCATCGTGCCTCTGTCGTGAGTACCAACCTGCCTAGTTTTAACCCTTACCTAGCCCCTTGGCCTGCCCTACCCTTGCCCTGCCTTGCCCTGGACAGCTGATAAGTGACATTTTGATCATTTTTGTTATCAACTTAGTTTTTACTAAAAATACTCTGTTATA
>QKMV01004200.1:0-10462 GCA_003287335.1 Lednia tumana
CGCACATCCTCCCAGTCCCACTCGTCGTCAGGGGTGATGATAATCAGCCCGCCTGCCAGCAGATTACCAAAGTTTTACATCTCTGCACGACGCGACACGACGCGACGCGACCAGGTGACGCGCGAGTTGTTGTGGTTTGCCTCTACGCTTGTCTGCACTTCTCACACACGCGTTGGATTAACGTCGCGGGGCGTCGGCGTCGGCGTCGGCGTCAGCGTCGTCAACACGTGAGCGCGCGATGAGGCTTCCAAAAGACAGAGTGTTCGGTGTTTCATCACTAGATTTGTCACACAGTTCGTTCACTTGTTCTGTTCTGACTTCGAAAGCAAAATCCAATCATCTCTGTTGCTTCAGTCGCCGTTTAGATTTTTACGAAGCTACGAGAAATTTATTGTGATATTCCTTCTTTCAGAAGACGTGGATTTCGAAAGTTAATTAATTTCGAATGAATCTTTTTATTTCTTCACAATGGCAGCAATTATTTTACTTTTTAATTCTACTTTGCTTTATTTTTGGGGAGCTTTTTTAATTGTGTCGCCAGCGTCGAGTCGTCGGTACGGGCGAGCATTCGAGCTTTGCACCGACGTTTCTCAATTGTTGCCCACGCGAATCGGACGCAGGCGTTGTAAAGTAAAATAATGAATCGATGCGTTGTCTTTATTCTCCGTCGTCCTCATCTTCGTATTCTTCTACTCGCCTCCTCCCTTATCTGCACGTCATAAAGGGAGATATCCAGAGAGCCAATAGAGGACTTTGACAGTAGATTGTCAGGGGGCGCCAAAAACTGCCTATTTTCTAACCAAATGGAACTTTGACGCACTCTTTTGTAACATTTTATGTATACGTGTAATAAACCGCGCTTGCGAAACGGCCGGGTCTTGCTTTTTATGCGACGTGTAGGTAATTCATCCGAGGTTGATGCGCAAGTAAATAGCATGGCGATTGATGTACCCTGCCATAAAGATCGGCAAATTTATGCACGCGCGAATGTCGCGAGGAAACGACGCGGTGGTGACGGAAGGCGCGACGACAGTATAGGAAACACTTGCTCACGATTCGCTTCTTGCCCTATACGTGCAGACTGTTGTTTCAAGAAAGTGGTCTGATATTTGCCTTCGTCCCAAAATGCGATTACCTTGCTCTCCATTCATGGCGAAGCACATTTTTTCCACCAGGATAATGCATTCGTGTGTGTGTGTGTGTGTGTGTGTTTGTGTGTACATATGCAGAGAAGGGAATAAAAATAATAATAACAAGCACGTATGTACGCTGAAGCTCATGGTAGATGTACTGTCACAGTGCCGGTTCCCTTGTTTTTAAAGTGCGTGGGCCTGCGCGCTATTTGCGCACCCTTGATCAGCTTTCGTTTGAGGCGTTAAGTAGTTTGAAAGAACGTCAGCTGTTAGCAGCCAGGGACAAAGTCGCCAATCCCCGATGAGAGCATCGAGCAGTTGAACAATGCCAGATCTCATTTCAGACGCGTTCATAGCAATGAGAACGTGTAGGGAACCTTGTACTATGCAGGAAATCACTGAAAGCCGGCAACGTGAGATCAACTATTATTTTAGAAGATTACCGGGAAATTGAAAATTATTTCCCTTATAAAGTTAACACTCGTGCAAATGAGAAAATGGGAAATGCGATTGCAGGATACATGCAGTATATACACCTACTATAGCATCTCCACTAAACTCTATCTGCATAGCACGACTAACAATGCCGGTGCAGCCTCGTATGACGTGCATTTTTTTACTTTTAAAGCGTTGTCATCCATATCTGTAATCCGCAATATTTCCGAGGGATTATATGTGATAAAAATATCACCCAGTTTGTCCCGAGCTTTCCGGAATCCCTCGTTATTAAATGTGTCATGCACGGCAGCTGTTTCTGCACCGTCCACCGTCCAGGAGAATGACATTCGCTGATATTTCCACGCAAAGCTGATAGGTGATTAGGTATCCTGAACGCTTGAGTCCCCGATCGATACAAAGCACGGGCTCCTTCAAAGATAACATCCGATTAGACTCTTCACTAAACCGACGGTGACGTGTGATCCGCCATTGTCAGCCACTGGCAGCTAGCGAGTAAATTTTCACCCCGACGGCCACCCGATCCACCCTGCGGAAAGATTCGAGATTGCCACTTTATTGTCCCTGGAACTCTCCGTGTCGTCTTGCTTTCGCTTTGTTTTTGAGGACGTTGGGAATGGATAGAGTTAATGCTTTATGTATTTTATGAATCGTAAAGCGCTTTATTCTTCACCATCCAAAGATTACTTGTATAGATAAAACTTGTTCGGTACTCTGCCGAAAGTCCTGGCAGAGTTGTTGAAGTAAAAGCTGACGTGATTACTTGTCCGCTTAGGGCTTCAGGATCAAGCAACGTTTATTAATTCGAGTTGTTCCTCGATTTTTCCTCCCAACTTTTCGCCGAAATATGGGGTTAAGTCGCGTCGCCAGCCGAGTCGAATGCGAGAAAGTTGAGGAGCTGTGCAGGTTGTATTTTTGTACGACAAAGTTTTGGCATTACGCTTGATCCTTTCTATACATGGGATCTACAGATATCTCGCGAGATCTCCAACAGCTCTTCTAGTTGGCAAAGTTTTGATCATGACTAATGGTCAACGCTTGAACTGTACACACTTTGCGAGTGAACCGATTTTTGTGAAACCCATCGCCAGTGTGCCGTATTTCATTCCACCCTCGCGCTACCATGTTTTACAATCGACGTCAAAATGCAGGATTTAGATTACCGGAAGACAGGCGAAACTTAAAATTGTTATCTTTGGAAGGGCTGAAGTATTTTTCGTACGACCAGCCCATTCGTTTGGCTCCTCCTTCGTGATTCGCTGACCAGGGGCTGACTCCAAAGGCGCCACTGGCCACCGATTTCCTTCTACGTAATCACAAAGAATCGCGCCGAAACGCTTTCCTGTTCGTACCGACGTTCCCTCTGTTGAGTTTAGTTAAACGAAACAATTGTGTCGAACAAGTAGTTCCATCCTTCAGTCTGTCTAAGACGCGGCTGGGATTCAAAACTTAAACCCATCATTATTTACTTGCGTCGAATAATATAGTTGCTTTCGGGCGCAGGTGTCTCCCGTCCATTCAAATTGTTTCGAATTTGGACTGACTGCCATCTCAAAACTTTGCACCAACTTTGTGCGAGCTCGACCCCCCGCTTCACCCACCCTCCGTGCCCCCAAAATGAGTCGAATGTTTGCGGGTTCGTCGTTAGATCCCTTGACGTACGGTCCGTCCTGCCCCCTCGTATCGATCGAGGGTGATACCTCATAAGAAAACCATCCCCCAGGTACGAAGGGAAATTGTTTCTTTTGGAACCAAACGTAAAGAGCGGACCTAATGGCTCCATCCATCCAACTCTTTTCCCGAACACGGCGATAAACAAGTTAGAAGTGTTATAATCGCTTGCGAAGATCAATACAACTGTCTGCTCAGTATCACACCTCGTGAGCTGGGGATCTGCAGTCGTGCCGGCATATAGTGGCTTCTTTCTCGGATGGTGGTATTTAATTGGTTCCATCATGGTTTATGGGGGATCAGTCTGCCAGCTCGGTTCGAACGGCCCAGCTTTGTCACGTTTGGAACTCGGAAATCAGTTTATTTTTCGAAAATAAAATGCAACAGCGCTGCCCTGTCCGTGTCAAGCCCACACCTGGCTGACTGGCTGGCTAGATTCTGGTAAGATCCACCTCCCTTGCGGTCCCCTCGACAGTGGTCGATGTTTGTTTTGTTCTCTCAGTCTCGACTATCTCAGCGTTTGCCGCTGACCGCTGTCAGTACTACAAACATCTGTACCTAGGGTGGTAATGGGAGTTTGGCTGGCTGGCTGGACCACTTCTCGTTGCCACGGAAATGCATGGCGTGTGTTTCGGGGTGGAAACGGGTCGGGAACACAGAGTTCGTCACAAGCGTGTCGGGGAAATATTACTAGTGGCTCTCAAGAAAAACAACTCTCAAGTGTACGTCATTATTTTCACGGGGTAAACATAATTCTCGTTCAGATATTAATGTCGCCATGCATGAGTTGTAGCGCAATATCTTTTTAACTGAATTAGCGAAATAATTGCCGTAGCACGTATAAATAAATCGTCGCAGACGTAGCCAAACACGTTCCCTTGCACTGTGAATTGTGATCGCTAAGAAACTGTACGTTTTTGTGTCACTTTTTTCGAAAAAATCTTCAACGAGCGATGAAATTCTCACGTCTCTTTTCCTAAGCGGCAAAACCGTGACATCTTTTTAATTACAAAATCAATTATCTGTTCGTAATGAAATTCTCTGTCGATGCCGCGTTGTGGTTGTTTTCGCCTTCCGCAATTCTTTCCGTGTAACGTATTTCCGTCGGAAGAAGACCGGCACGGCATTTCGAGCTGCTTGTTTACCAAATGGCGCGCGCGCGCGGAGACCGAGGCTGCCTTGCTGCTGTCGGGCTTCACGGCAGACTTGGGGCACGCAAGAGGCGGGGGCGTCTGCACTCAACAGTGTCTACAAAGACAGAAACCAGACTAATGAGCAAGTGCAGTAGCTGCACCAAAGGTTACTTGCAGCCTCAAACGAAGGGTTGCTGTAGGAAACACCCCACCGTCGCCGCCGCCGCCGCCGATTTATTTATGAATTACATTTCCGTAATTGTATGGCCAAGGAACGCAATTCATCGCTTGACCTAGAATTACATAACTGAATCGGGTAGAACATGTACGGAACCACGGACGAGCAGCGATGCGTGTAGATAAGGAAATACAGAGATATGCTTCTAGTGAGAATCACATTTGGTTTCTAGTTGCAGTTCAACGCTGGACGTCTCTTTTCGCGCAAGTCAAGGCTGCTCAAAGGAAACTGTTGATTTCCCCTGCCAAATCGACCTGTATTGCGCTTGTGTGCATGTCACCTGTAGCGATCGTGTGTTAATAATGGATCTTGTCATTTCCCAGGTAAGTCGAGCCGCGTCGAGCGAATGCAGGCTGCAATCAGGGAGCGCAGCGTGGCGGTTCCGACCGTGGAGTGGTAGAAGGCGGCCTTCGCCAAACTCGTTTCGTTTCATTTCCTCGTTTCCTTCGCTGCACGCCAACCTGCCAGCCAACGCTGTCTGCGGCGTCAAGGTAAATTCGAATCGGAACGCTTCCCGATCCCAACATTGTCACACACGGGATAAACGGATTCGTCTAGTCGCGGATTGCGCACGAGCAACGGGTGTTTTCCTCCGAGCACACACGATTTGGTTTTTAACACATTTGTAAATCGCTTCGCTTCGATCGGGTTGGGCCCGATTTTTATTTTTTATTTTTATTATCATCGAAATTTAATATCGCCATCTCGCCAGAGCAAACATGCGAGCTAGTGTAAATTGGCATTCGTGAAATTGCTCACGCCGTCGCGTTCACTTGCCGGGTGCCCCAATGCGGGGGAGCAGAAGGGAGGACGAGACCTATATATTGACTATCGGATTCATCCGGCGCTGCAAATTATTGGGTCCCGCTCGCCTCGTATTTACACACATTTCGTGGAAACTGCAATGGTTATCATCAACTCCAATCTCCAATATGTTCGACGAAGCAAAATTCAATATTTGCACAAGATCTTGATTCGTTTAGTTTCAAAACGTATTCCGCACACTGTACTCTCCCCGTGTAGGTGTGCGGCATGGCTGGACATCTGGGTCGTGTGCCCGCTATTTGCTAAATCAATTTACTCGCCCGACGTTAAATTTCATATTCATCCCCACATGGGAGGGAGCCCTTTATGCCATTACTACCTATCTCTTTCCATTCCAGCGCGTTTTTACTTTGTTCTCTTTTGTTGTTGTTATTGTTGGTTATGACGTATCGGCGTGAAACGTTTTAATTTTCTCGCGTTGTTGTTATCCGCGGTAAAAAGCTAGGTGTAGCACGAGATATATGATCGTCCCAATCGTATATAACCGCGAGCCGTGCTCTCTGCTGCCGTGCTCGAAGACGGCTGTGGAAATTCTCGTTATTTTATCCGGGCTCCTTTATACTGGTTTCAATTGTAAATCGCGTTATGTTTTATTCATTTTCTTCGAGTCTTCGACCATTCCCAGGTTTTAGTGTGCGGTGACGATGAACACTGAACAGTGAACAGGTCGCGCCATGCGTCTCCTGTGTTCGAACCGGGGACCGTTAAATAGCGAGCAATTTCATTAGTTCGCCGACACTTCAGCTGCTGCGCGACGAAACCTTTTAGCAGCTTTACGTAAAGAAGAGGCGGGGAAAAGTTTGCATGCATAAAATGGTTTAATTTAATTCAACTTTTAAAGGAAACAATCTTGAAATTATTTTATAAATCGCGAGCGTTACGCTCGCATGAGCAAGTCCTGTAGACCTCAATGGTCCCCGGGTCGTTTCTTGATTGGGCTGCTTAGCGACGGTGCATGGTCGGGCCGTTAGAAATTCAATTTTAATACACTTCTGCCGTGCCGGGCATATAGATTCACCCTGCATGCGAAATGTAAACAATGCATAATGCAGCACGGATCTGTTAATTGTCTAGTTATTGTAAACACAATTATGAATACTAATCAGACACTGCATCCATGTCCGGTTCGGCTCGCCGTTCCCACGGGCTCGCTGCAGCGATGCACAGAGGGCAAATCAATCGAACGCATACACAGACTAATTTTTAGTTATAACGAATACATTGCGAGTGTAGGAAATCCAATTCACTCTGTTGATTTATTCAGTTTTGAGCAATAATTTGATTTAGTCTTGACATTTCGACAGCGTTGACAGGAAAAAAGGAAACACGTGCTCTATTTCCTGGCCAAACGGACCGGAAGAGAGTTCGTCGATAGAGCTGTGCGAGTGGTTTCGCAAGCACTCGGCGCCCCGGGCCATTTTAATTATTGTAAAGCGCCACCAGCCAGGCACCACCGTCCCTTTCAATGAACTTGCGATTGTCCCGAACGGGGCGGTGCACCTGTAGAATGTAAAGGTATTCACGGGACCGAGGTGGGCTGGCGCGATCCGGAAGCCCTCGAAGCATGTCTTCACGCATACATAGTAGGGCCTTTAACTACTTAGTTACACTCTCCTCGGCTAGTGTACTCGGTACACACACATTGTACACTGAATACACACACGCCACGAAACTTTGCTCGGGGTTAGCGTGGTGTTAGTCAGCCAGCTTATATAAGGAACTTTCCGTTACCCAGCCAGGACTTCGCTGTGTACATTTGTTCTCTTATGAGCGTGCGTGTATCATTTTAATATGGTAATGCATTGACTACTTGGCCTCCCGTATAACGTGGCTGCTAATAGTTATCTAGTGCACGTACAGTACCGCTGGGTACCTCGACGGTGCACTCTGTACTCGTACCGGACTATACGTGCTTAGTAATGGCCGAGTGGGGTAATATCCAGAACATCCACGGCCCTTGGATCTTAAGGGCTTGTATATTGAAACATGAACGCCGGTCGATGGCGATTCTCGTATGGATAAGAATTATATTTATAGCTACATATATGGTTTACGATATTTGCACGGTTATGTAGAGCAGCAGCGATATAGAAAAGTCTAGGTACCGCGTCGGGTCAGGAGTAAGTCAGCTATTCCTACGTTCTTCTATGGAGAAAAGTGTGTTTTAACGCGCTGTTGGAAAGTATGGTGGATAACATTCATTCCGTGCGTGTACTAAAATATTCTCGTATATTCAAAGTTCGTTGAATCAACATGAGGAGGAATAGGTATTACATGCTTCGCGTGGCTTATGCAACTTGGTACAATATTTAATGTCTCGATCTTTTCATTTGCTGTCGACGTACTCACACATATATATCTATATCTAACCTGGATTCGTTCCATTGCACACAGTTGCTCCTTCCTTTCATTGTATATTTTCGAAATCGGTGCGATCAAGAATTCAAACATCTTTTACAGTGCGCGACGAAGTTTGCTCCCGAGGTTTCGAGTCGTCGTTTTGGCGAAATTTCGACTTTCTCAGCCCCGCGATCATTTAGTTTCAACCAAATTCCAAATACCGTCCGCATAGTCGACCAGTAAAATTTCCCTCGCCCGTTTTGCCGCGAGTATATTTTTACCAGTCCGCTTGCAATGTGGCTGTAGCGAATTGTGTGCCAGTTCCCCGGCTGGCATTAGCCGAAACGGAACGGAACGCGAGTTGGAATTTCTTTAATTGAAAACTGAAATAGTTGAACGTTGCCGTCGCTGGAATCAAGCTAGCAGCACTCGACACACGGTGGGACGTGATTCCAGTCAATATTTGCATATCAATAATACGTGTGTGAGTGCGTCGTTTCGGCTTTCACGCTGCACCGACACAAGCGACATTGACAATAATCTCACTCCAAACAGACAACACATACAGTGCATGTGGTACAAGGTTTGTTTGCACCGTTAGATACTAATCGAACGTGTTTGAACTTTTTAACTAACCGACATCTTCCGAAAACTTCCTATCATCGAGCCGTACACACGAAACTTCCTCTTGACACTAGATTCAATCTCCACTAAGTAATCGAGAAAACGTATAGCTCACATCTCAAGTTGTAAAAAAGAAAATACGCCGACGATTTTCGCTGAAAGTTCACGGTTTATTTTGGCCGCTAGGGAAATGCAAATTCCCTTCGGAGGTAATTGTCATAAAACTAAGGATGTCAGCGTGCGTAAAAAAAACATGTGTGGGCAACGAAAGAACTGGTAATTTACTCTCTGGGTTTTTTTGCTTTCAGTGTCGCCTTCAAACAGAAGGAAAATGAAATGAATATGATAATGCAATTCGAGTATGAAACGAAGTGCTAGATTTTAATCAGAAACTCAAAAACTTTACTGACCTATATACTTATTAGTTTCCATTGCTTTGAAAATATTGCTTCAAGTGCACATCGCGCCAATTTGCAAACGAAATTACCTTTCTACGCCGCTGACTTCTTATACCATACCATCATACTATGGTGGTAAGTAGATTACCACACTTGTATTTGTACGCAATCTGCCGGCACACTATATTTTCCTGTGCAATCAACTCAACACAAACTTCTTCATATTGAGGGCCACTCGCCAATAGTATTACAACGCCAGCTCATAATGTACAAGAGCGATCAAGCAAACTGTACTATTTGCATCCACATGCAGCGAGCAGCATAAAGGCGTGTAGGGATCTCGTAGTGCAACCACTTGCCTTGGTTGCCTTGTACAACTCTATAGCCTCTACCATCCAGCGAATGCTCGCAACGTGAAATAACACGAAAGAACCCGCGAGAGTGCAACGAGCAAGGCAACGATATGTTTTACGACCGCCAGTGTTTTGCTCCCGGGAAGATTTCTGGTGAGCGATGGATTTTTTCCCAGTGTTTCTCTGCATCCTTGGAGACTAGTTGTAACGTGTAGCCGCGATTTGTATCCCATCGGAGCTTACACTCTTGATAACTGCGTCGATGCTAAAAAGAACGGCTGCGAAATGGTGGAAACACACTCTTAAAGTGAAACAATCTTTTCTTCGATCATTTATCGTTGCCAGCCAGTACCGGGTGTTCCGCTCCAGTCAACCAGATCCAAACACTTTTTGTTTGCTAGTCGGTTCAATAATGCTTCCCCGTCAAACAATGGACACGCGGGATCCACACGCCACTGCTCTGTATTCTGTCTACAGAATCCCTGGTATCCATAGTTACCGCGCTGCCAGGCATGCTAGGTTTCGGACTCAATGAGACACAAAAACGACGTCCCCGGGTAGGCCTATTAGGTTGTTCAGCTTTTCCGAGTTTTTGCATTTTAAGTGTGTGTGCATAAAATACAACAGAGGGAGACTTTGTTTATCCTTGCGGCATTAATGTGCGCTGCGCGTCGCGACGCGAGCCGAGGAACGAACCCGGTGTGTGTAGTTGCTCGTCGTCGTCGTCGTCGTCGTCGTCGTCGTAGTCGTCGTCGTCGT
The DNA here is from genome assembly GCA_003287335.1 of Lednia tumana. Lineage (NCBI taxonomy): Eukaryota > Metazoa > Arthropoda > Insecta > Plecoptera > Nemouridae > Lednia > Lednia tumana. The sequence continues at coordinate 9,931 of QKMV01004200.1, forward strand.
AGTCGTCGTCGTCGTCGTCGTCTCGGTCGTCGTAATGAATGTGATTGCCACTAGCGAGCGCGGCCAGCCCTGGCGCTCCGATTCCCTCGCCATACGGGGCTGCTGCCAATTCCGACAACAAACACAGCACCGCGCGATTGTCGCCCTGCCACGGCCGTGCGATTTTTTAGCTCCTTCCCGTCCCCGAGCCCCGCGGCGGCGACCCAAGCCCCCGCGAATACTTCGACGGTGACTTCGACGGTGGCCACCGTTTCATGGCGCTATAAAATCGCTATATTTCGCGGATAACTGCGCGAAACGGCTTTATGTTCTTGCGTTATGACAAGGGTCGCGGCTCTTTGCTCTGACCTATATATTGCACCAATGGCTTATCCACCTTATATGAGTCTTTGTAGTCTCGGAACGTAACTCGTGCACAATAACAAGACGTTTTAATTGCCTTTCGTCCGTGAATTTCCACACACACACACACACACACACACACACACACACACACACACACACACACACACACACACACACACACACACAC
>QKMV01004202.1:0-10460 GCA_003287335.1 Lednia tumana
CTCCCCAAATAAACACCCCTTTTGCCTACCGAGATAACATCATCGTGCCATGTCTTCTAATACCTAGTTCTAGCCTGTAATTTTTTCCGATATTTCTCGGGCTCGGTTCAAAATATCTTTATCTATTTACTACAGCTTATGTACAAAGAATAGAGTGCTGTAATTCGGGAGCTCGTTTTCTTGTCCCAGCCTCGGCCACTCCTGATAGTGAAAGAATATAATATGTAGCTTCAATGACGCGGCTGTCAAATCATGGTTACGAAACTGTTTACAGAAGCAATGTTTCACCGGTGAGGTTGTCAATTAACGCCAATAATACCATTCGAATTTCTAATTATTCCAATAGCTGGGTAGAGTGAAAATAATGAAGAAAGTTACGAAAGGCACCAGAATCGCCTGAATATATTACAATGCAAAGTGTACGGCTCTGTCTTTGTGACTGCTAAGAAAACACCTCGCGGTCGTATATATTTTAACTTTTTAATCATTAATCAATAATATACTGTAGGGTAGGTAGCTACCTACTGCACTGTATAAATTCGTCTTAAAAGTTTCATTTAAAACTAAAAGTTGAAATACAAAAAACGCGTCGGCATGCTTCCACGAGCGATGCAGGCCGCGACACCATGAGTGCCCCATCCTCCTCGCACCCTGTAGCCCCTGTAGCCTCTGTAGCCCCTGTAGCCCTATGTAGCCGTATTGTAATAATAATATCATTCAGTGGAATCCCCCGACTTAGCATTTGACTTCCAGATGCGAGGCCACCCGTGGCGCCCGCTGTAATGCCGCCGCTAGGATCCATCTCCACCCCCACCCCGCCAGCCCACCCCGCGAGCCCCCACTTGACACCAGGCTCACCCCCGGCCACCCCAGCTCACCCCGTAGCCTGGTCTAATGCCCGCAGTTGATATATTATTGTTTAAATAACATTCAAGCCGCCAGTAGAGCTGGGATCTCTACTAGTTTTACTGGAAAGGCTTAGAAACTCAGCAGGGCATTAGACGATATTGTTTTCTTGATGAGCCGTGCCCAATGTCAGCTCGCTGGCGTCCTGGCGTCCTGGCGTCCTGAGCTCATTCTGGAATGGCTGCAATGGCTGGAATAGACACGGGATAATGGCTTCGTTCGCAACTCGTAAGTCTGGCTATCGGTTCACGGAGAAGATTAGGATGGCGGGACGATTGAATTAATTGAAAATCTGGCTGGGATTCGGTTCCATTCCGGGATCAGAGGGGACCTAACCTGCATACAGCCTCGCTTCGGGTTTCATGAGTGAAAAGAAGTAATGCTGCCTGCTTGCCTGCTTACCTGCTTGCAGTCTGTAGTATAATTCATACCTAAACTGTTAATGGCATGAAATGCTTGATATAGTATATGTGTAGCCGTGTGGGCAATGCTCCTTAGATCTTGCTGGGGAGGAACAGGGGACTGTTATATATTTTGAGCAACATACAGTCTAGTTATCTCATAGTTTCCAAGGCCTTAACAGCCACAATTGAAACTTGCTGTAGCAAATATGCACTGCTGGAAACATGCTAAACATATTTAATTCCAAATCGGAGCTGGGTTTTTTATTTCCACTCTCATCAATACGTGTTAAATACAAGTATTTGAACAATTGATCACAAAAAATACTAGAAATATAGTTGCAAAAAGCGAAAAAACATCCCAAGTTGAAAAATACATCCACAGTGCACTTGATGGAATGCACTCATGTGTACACGTTAGAGTTGCTGATAATGGGCCCCCAGCCATTATCAAATAAGTCAGGTCTAGGTAATACATCTGAATAATTATATTGCAATTTGCAAATCAGGTTGGAGCTCACTATGCACCGGCTCTAGTTATAGCTTTTTGGAGCGACTGGAGGAAGCACTACTTCCACTTCCATTTCGATAATTTAGGTACTTGATCGGATCTTTAGTAAATCACACGCGCAAATGTCAATTCAACGCTCACGGGAACCAGCAAACAGCTGGGGGAAAAGCGCGAACTGTGTTAGTTTACGCATTGTATCACGAAAAAGCACTGTTTATTTAAAAAAGCTACAATATCAATTACACAAAGATAATTTCTTCTGACAAAGATTAAACATTTAAAGCTAAAGGTAAGCTAAGCAAAAGGTCCGGGGTTCGAGTCCTCGAGTAAGCAGGTATTTTTGAAATGATTTAAATATTCTTAAAATAATTTCTCCTCATTTTCAGGGTAGACGGTGTCTACCTTGTCTCCCCTGACGCTTCCCCCCTCGTATACGGTATGATTTAATAATTAATATGGTTTGTCTAGGAGACGTGGAAATCGCGGAGAAATCACGCCCGGAACGGCAAAAGCTTGATGGCAAGGAGTGGGCTCGCATGGATGATCATATTGTTAATACGTACTAACAGATCCTGCTGGTAATACCCACCACCGCAACCCATTCAAATAATCGACGGTAGGAAAAAAATATTCTGTGACGTAAATCTCGTTTGTCAAGACATTTTCCAAGTAAAAGCCATGTGCTGTACACCGAACCCATAAATCATTAGAATACACATTAGAGAAAGTCGACCAGGAAAATGGAAAGAATTGAGAGAGAAAGCGATTGAAAGGTATTTCAATATTAAAGTTTGCTTCCAGCATGCCGCTGATTTGATTGCAACATTTGAACCAACTTACGTAAAAACGATAACTCAAAATACAAACTGTTCAATACAATATGCATCTCATATGCATCTCCTAGACACATGCTTCACGGGTGAGGCAGTATATGGCAAAATAGAATTCAGATTGGTACCTGCCATACGTGAATGTTTAGTATGATAGATGTATAGTTCGTTTATTCCGATCTGTCACCACGCTGCGGGCATTTGCCCAAGCTAAGCTTACCTTGCGATCCTGATTTGCGGGTCAGCTCGAAGGAAAATAACGCACTATACCAGGGGTCAGTAACCTTTTGCTGCCTGGGTGCCAAAATGTGACCTGTAACTCGTTATTGAGGGCCCCGCGTGTCCGGAACTCGAACTGTCATTATGGTAAAACGAAACTGTGGACCGCAAGAGCTTCTCTGCAAACTACTTTCCATGCAGATTTTTGTGGAATATGGGTAAATGTGATTGGGTTAATGCACTAAGAGATACCCACCCTCAAACTGACATTTCCGCACATAGCTAAGTTGTCACTCATTTGATTTTAAAAACTTTAAGACTGTCTTGAAGAAAATTGTGTCATCACAACCAATTGTTTAATATATTTTCACAGCTCCATGCGTGTCAACCAAAAACGGCTCGCGTACCTAGGGTTTCCGACCCCTGCACCTAAAGATAAGAAGGTGAATAAAAGAGTCATCGCTGCAGTTGAGTGCCAACTGCAGTTATGCAAGTGCAGCCAAGCATGCCTCGGGGGTAGAGTGGGTTGGGGGTGGGCTGGGTGAGATGTTGTGCGATGGGCGGGGGATGCTGGTTGGACCACGGTGGTGGCTGTGTGCACATCCACTCCGTCGGTAACCATCGTCCCGATCTCATCCCTTATTCCTCGACCGGAATCCTGATCACTCATCTCACGGACTTGCCTCATAGCCTCGTGATCATACGGCTCTCCTGCGATATCCTACGATCTCCTGCGATCTTCCCGATATCGGACGATAAGTCTCAGACTTACAGACGTGAAGCTAAGCGGGTTATGCCGGTGATTATTTATATTGCTCTAAGTTCTTGCAATGTGACGTGTGTGAGTGAAAAATTTTCGAATAACGCGATTTTGGCCAGACGTGGCCGGGAATTGAGTGTTTAAATGCGTTTGGGAAACGAGTGTTATCGTGTCAATTGTTGAAAATACAACGGGAATTGAGGGCAAACCGTTTGTGATACGTTCGTCGCAACCTAACGAGATGTGTGGGGCTTCTGGTGTCAATCTGTAGGTCAAGCCTACAGGAAAGCCTGTGTTCTGATCAATATTTGTGAATGCTTTTCGTTATAAATTAGTTAGTTGGGTATAACAATGGCATTTGCAAATTGAGAAGTGGCTTTCCTGATTGAAATTACGCACACTTGATTCTGGCTGGACTGGACTGTAATAAAAATAGCTATTCGGGGCTCTTGAAGTTTAGACTAAAGTTGGGGCGCCGTCAACCCGATATTCGAACGCCGATGGGCTGAAGATTTTAACGGCAAGCTTGTTTACGTTCTACCGACTTTCCGAAATCTGCCCTGAATTGTGCTCAAAATGAAATCTTCGTGAGTGAATAATGAAGTGACAATTTCGTGAAAGGACATTTAGAGTTCTACTGATCTTTAAATTTACGCATCGATCACCAAGACCTGAAATTCGATTATAAATGGCGTGATCTCCAGGCTATAAAGTGTACCCAGCAGTGCAGCCATACTCTAAGCGCAGCCTCATTGCGAGCGCAGCCAAGGATGGCGGCGGGTGGTGTTGTGCAGCTTCGCTGAGGGCAGCCGCCATGTGGCGCTTTCCTGCAGCTTCCGAGCTCGACCTGCTGAATGCGCAGCGGCTAGCTGTCCATCACCACCGAGCACGGTCAAGCGCAGCCAAGCTGCCTGCCATGCTCTATAACGGTAGATTCCACCTCCAATTGCCTTCCACATAGTGTTTGCATGGTATTGTTTCAGGGAAATAATTCGAGTTGATTGAACGCACTCCTTTTTGCCAACTTTTTGCGTTATTATAAGTTTCACCATACCACAATTTTAAGCTTGTAAGCTTGGACTCTGTCATCACCCAAATCTTCCGTTGACTTTTTAAGCCACTTCCCATGCAGCCTCTAGAGGGCAGAAATTGGTACACAAGATGCAATGCTGAACTCTGGTGACTGTACCTATAATCTGTTAAAATTAGGATCGTATTGGGCCCAATAGTTCCTGGTCTAGACGTTGTAAATCTTTACTGATAACAAGTAGATGTGCCTGCAAATGAAATGCGAATTTAGAAACAAATTGGAAACAAAAACTTGCCTAATCTTTAGCTTGCATACGCCAAAATCTCTCGCACCTTTTCAAATTTTCTTCCGTTTTTCCGTTATATAATAAAAAAGCTCAAATTGAGCATTTACGGTGGCCCTTTCGGGCGATTTGGGGTAAATATTTAAAATAAGCTTCCGAATAGCTCTAGTTTGTTATTTCATCTCCAATTCGACTCACGCTTACTACCTTCAACGGTAAAACCAGCAGAGGTATATACAAAAATTCGTCTGCACGTCATATTCCATGGGGTATACTCACAAAGCCTGAGAACTACTTTTTTTTTTAATGCTCATTTAAGCGTTTGAACGTTAAGATTTTTACGCGTTTAATGTAAGCGTTGTCATTAAGCGTTTTCAATAAGCGTTTTACCCGTAATGGAGTGCTTTTAAACAGCATTATAGCTTACGAAACAGTGGAAAAGTTTTAGCGAGTTTCTTAGCACTTAAAATCATATTTTCCGTTAGATATGTCAATGTGGCTCACCAGCCATCTTATCCTGTATAGCTGCATCTAATTCTGAGAATTTGCATCGATATCAGCAGCGCTCAATCACATTCAATGAGTCTTAGTACCATAAGGTGTCCAAGACCCAACGCCATATTTGAAACTTGCAGCAAGACTGCACTACTGGAAACATGTTAAACATATCTGGTTCCAAATCTGTGCTGGTTTTTTAACATTTTCAGCTCGTCAATACGAGTTAAATGCAAGTATTTGATTACTGTCTACAATATTTACGAGAATTATCGTTGTAAAGCGCAATTAGTATCGCCAGCCATATTATACTTAAGTGTACCAATCCAGTAAGTTTTTATTTTATTTGAAAATGTCAGTTGAATGCTGCGATGTGTCTCGTTGCACAAATGGTAATTTGACCTGCACGTATGCGAATGGCTGGAGTGGGCCTAATTGCAGGGATCGTTGGTGTGTGACAATGGCGGTGCCTGGTTCTAAATCTAAACGGCGCATTTTAGAGCGGGTATATCTCTAAGTAAGCACAATGACCTATAAGTATTATACGTTATAAGCAAGTGTAGTATAACTTTACTTGGATTCCATACTCAATAACACTGACAAGAAGAACGCGCTGGCAGAATGTAGGCGTTAAGGCAGTGGTATTTACAGTCCCATGAGAGGGGTTCCCTATTATAGTGTCTGTATATTCATAATGGTTTGTCCGACGATAATTTATTCTATCTATAATTGCATCAACATACACTTAATTGCAGTTCGATATACTCATTTGTCTTATCGCTGCACAAAAATATCAGCTGTATCAACAACGTGAGGTGTATCATCAACATTCAACTGCCTCATCATTATACTCTGGCTTAAATTATGTCTATGGCGCGTCGGCAGATGACGCTAAAACTAGAAATACCCAGAAATTTTCCTTACGAAGGTGGCGTGTCCTGATTTTTATCGTATTTTTATTTCAATTCATCTGCGATAATTCGTTGTTACTGTGTGACCTTGACAAGTATTATAGCGATTCAGTACTATAGGTCCTGTCCGAGGTCCTAGGTAATTTAATTGCAGCAGCCCACCGAACGGTTTCGCAAACTGGATAAACGGTTCAATATTGCGCTGGGGTAGATGCTGGATGGGTGACCATGTCATGCCCAAACCCAGTTCTATTCAGAAGAGAGATTGGAGGGTTTGAAGCTAGTGCAGCAGCTTCACTTTTCTTGCAATCTACCTTTCGACAGCACGGATAAGTGAAGGAATCCTGCAGTTCGAGTTGTACCGTCCTTTCGGGAAGTGGACGATACGAACTCAACCGGGTTTCCCCTCTTCCCTGCCAGGTTCATCATCACCCTCCCCCCCCCCCAACACGTAATCATTACCCTATCATATCACCCTATCATGATCACCATATCATTCACCGACGCCAACTCGCCAATGTCACAGAGCGAAGAGACGAGTGCGTCGTTAAACAGAAAATAATCAATCAATTGCTTCACCCGTATTGGAGTGGGTCCAACTAAATGACCTTTCAGAAGATATACCTGCCTCCTACCCCTGCGGTCGGGCGACATGATGTATTGATTTCCCTGCTTCTCCCGAAAAGTATATATACACTACTTTACACTGTGCGATATGCGATGTTCGCATCATAATATTCAGATCATATCTCCTCTCCAGACCCCTGACGTCTCGTTGATATGACCCGATCGAAGATCAATGACTGCTGCCATACCTGCTTGCCACCCCTGCAATGGCACCAAAACAAGCTCTGGCGGTAGAGGTATACCGATTAACAAATATGCATTATAGGGTGTTAATTCCAATTGAAGGCTTCAGTCCTGCTAAGCTTACCTCCAGCTACCCCGATTACCAGTGACATCCCAGAAAAAAGCACTGTCACACAGATTGTGATCATGTGAACTCAATTAGAGCTGTACCAATATATTCTAACAATGAAAAAGTTTAGCAATATATCCCTGTTAATGGCTTCGTTAGCAGAGCTTAAGGACGAAATTACGAAATGTCACCAATCTCGGCAGATTATAAATGTTAAAGCATGAAACAACAACCAAGCCGATACGACGAAAGATTCGAGCTCGAGGCTTGGCTGAAACGATATTTTGAGCATGCCAAATGAAAAGATCATAATCTGATTATGTACATGCATGTTTTGTCCACAGATCCATATCAGCTGTTAAACGCGGCAAGCAGTCGGTTGGTCGCCCAAGGATCAGGCCAAATCCAATTGTGGCAGTTCTTGTTGGAGCTGCTTTCCGATTCGTCGAACGGCGCTTGCATCACGTGGGAGGGAACCAATGGGGAGTTCAAGCTGACAGACCCGGACGAGGTGGCAAGGAGATGGGGGGAACGCAAGTCCAAGCCCAACATGAATTACGATAAACTCAGCAGAGCCCTCAGGTCAGAGCAACTGTAATTGCATCCATTTGATTTACATGCATCATCATCATTCGTCACACTACCATCTCACGCTCACCCTCACCTACTTCTTCGCGCTGATGTTTCTTATTCCAGCTTCCAGGCTGCACCACGTAAAAGTTTCGGCTGTGCAACAGCATCAGCAGCCCCGTAGTGGTTACTTTACTACCTAGTTAGAACCTTACTTATACTTCCAAGTTACAGTCACATCAACCCTATAACGTAATCTTCTGACTGTATAAGCACACCACCTCTCATTGCCAATGATTACAATAACTCTGTATACTCACTCCCAGTTTCGTTCCAGCTATGGGGCAGCATATATTGGGATGAGAATGTATGGGAAATGTATAGTGATTGCTATGTTGAGGAGGTGGTCGTGGTCACTTTTCAAGTAACTATTCCAGCATTTGCATTTGCAGCTGAATTGCAGGCTAATTGGAAAATTACGGGACACCATTGGGCCCCAAGTAGCATAAATATATATACTTTTTATTTACAGTGGTCGATATTATAAACAAGGTGCCAAAATAAATGCACCCTGTTGCTGTGCTTATTTCTTGTCGTTCTTAAAACATTTTTACTGATCTATACTAGCATAGCTAATATGGTATGTATATAATATTTACTTTGAATATGGTATTATGTATATAAATATATGTGAACAGCTAACACTTTATAGACTGGCTTTGCAGAGGTGGGTATGCCGAGTCACTCTTTTCCTCAAACACGTGGGTTTTAATAAAATATCATAATAATGTTATTAAAGGAAAACTGTCTACAAATATCTGGACCCCGATTACATTGATGAATCTCCGACCACTGGTGGGCTAGGCAAGTAGTGGTGCATGTATGCACTGCGGGGTGTCTAGCAATCACTTTCTCGATCTGCTGCTAGCATTAGCTTTTCCAGCTTTTCTAGGCTAAGAGGAGGGGTCAAATTGAGTGCTACTCAGTCTGTTTAGCACTGTGCAGGTTTCCATTGAACATGTCAAAATAAAACGAAACGTCTTTCTGCGTTGCACTGAGCTTTTAGTGCAGGTTTATTTTCGTAGTGGGAAGTTGTAAATGAGACGGCCGTGCTCTGTTATCAAGAAATTAACTATCCCAGCATTTTTATAACTGGAAAACAGGTCGAGTGAAAAAATAGAGAAAATCACGTGACATGAATAGCCGGCCACCAGTGGGCTAGAAGACTGGAAACTTTTTTTCAAACGTTTCGTTTCCTTTTTATTTTCTTTAATTGAGTGGGTATTTACGAATGTACATATCCGATGGTAAATAAATACATCATGATATGCAAACCCTGTTGGCTTCGCCACGACGTGTGATGTATTAGCAAGAATCATGAATGAATAAATGAATAAGTAGGGCATTCTGCTGCGTCACCACTACGATAACATGGTTCAATACCAAAAGGTTACTTTCGCTTTGAAATTTTAACATCCTCCAATAATAGCATTTTAACCCCACTGTAAATAGTGGGCTAGCAGACGTATAAGCTATGCCCATAAAACAGGGTTGGATCTATGGCTGCAGAAGCATGGTCAAGACACCAAATACAAGACCCCAGTGGAAGGGGCGTCACACATTTTTCAATGTTATTATCATTTTTAATTTGCACGCAAATATATTCATTTTCAAGAGCGCAGTCTGATTTCTCCCAGCGAGGGAACATAGATTGGTATTTAGATCTCGACATCTTGCACCAAGCTCGAGCACCGCCTGGCAACAAGGGTTTCAGAGACCATTTGCACACTTTTGGAACTCTTAGGCGCTCTAAGTTCCACTTTAAGCGCTCTTGCGTGGAAAAACATAGGAAAAAGAACCGCAGGCAAATTTTTGACGGCCCATTACAATTTGTACGTTTTGATCGAGAACAAAAAAATCAAAACATGGAGGTCGATCCTTGCAGGGTACGGTAGGGGGCCAGCAGGGCCTAGCAGGTAGGGAATATGCGGATTTTCTGACCGTTCAATCCGCTCTTGCCCATAAGTTTTACCTGATAATCGTATTTTCTACACCCGTTTGGGATGGTAAATGCAGTTCCGGGGATTGAACCCGAGCTCGACCTGATGGGTCGGAAGGGGAATTGTAGATGAGCTGCACATATCAATCAAAATAATACACGTATAAACACACGTATCATCAATCAATCATCACTAGATCAAAATGTTCTCTCACGTATTTCCGCGGCTTTGGACTTCAGCTGTCCAAAGCGTGAAAACAAATGGTTTGATTTTCCACAGTTTTTTACTCTGGTTTGTCCATTGGAGAGTAAATACTAAATACCCTACACGCGGCCGTATAGTCTTTGCTTGAGTTAGGAGAGCACGGAATGAGAGGTGGTTAGGCTTATCGTTATTGAAATCAATGTTTATTTTCAAGGACTCGGGTTTTCTACCCGTGTTGACTTGGTCGCTGACTCAAGCACAGAACTGTGTTGCCAAATACCAAATTGCCTCGCCAACCCATCAATTATAGGTACAGCAATATGGCATGTGAGGGTTGCACTTGCTCTACGAGATATTTGACAACATAGCCAGACCCATCTAATCTGATAGATAACATGTTCGGGATGTTAACATGGATACT